>JAJHSJ010002328.1:0-48026 GCA_021015155.1 Magnolia officinalis
ACTGTCGCCGCGGTTCCAACACCGCGTCTTACATACTGATCTAATACCCTGTCTATTAGATTGGGCTGGCGTTTATTTTGAAGAAACGCCGCGTATTTGTAATCCCAAGAGAATCTCTACAACCCATCACATCAATCAATCAATCAATCAATCAAAAAAAAACCCACCCATACTTTCTTTCTCCCTAAGTCAAGTAACCACCAAGTCAACTCTCTCTCACCCTCTCTTACACACCCATACATGTCAAGTACAACGATCACCTCACATCCATCACTCACACCCATCACCTCTCTTACAATCACCCCTTCTCTCTCTCTTTCTCTTCACATTTTTCAAGCTAGCAAGGGAGTATACATCCAAGCACTCCAAGGAGAGAAAAGAGTGAGTTGTGTGGCCCACTTTCCATCCCAAAATCCTTCATCCTAGCCATTCATTTCTCATCATCTTCCATCAAAGAGAAGCAGAAGGAGATCGGCATTCCATCGGACCAAGAAGATCGAACGGTGGGTGTTTCTATAGGCTTAGATTTTATTCTTTTGATGATGGGTCAAGTGGGGCCTACCGATTGATAGTATGGATCTCACTTTGGACCCTAGATGTTGCCGATGGCCCACTATGATTCCCATGATCATTCCATGATGGGGCCAATCTCCATGGACCCCATCATGATGTTTACTTTTCTAAGTTTGAAAGAGGTCATCTAGACCTTTCATTTTGGTAGAGAAGGAATCTCTACCATTGATTTTGATTTGGTGGGCCCACATGTAAAGGGACTCACATGATGAATGTTGTATACATGGAAGGGAGGGCCCATAGTGTCTCTCTCTCTCTCTCTCTTCCTCTCTCTCTCTCTCTCTCTCTCTCTCTCTCTCTCTCTCTCCTCTCTCTCTCTCTCTCCTCTCCCTCTCTTTCATTTTTTTTGGTGATAATGTGGCCATGTGGCCCACCTGGATGGACCCCACCATGAAGTACGCATCTTATTCATGTCGTTCATCGAGTGGGTCCACCTGACATCCCGTTTGGATGGACCTGATTGAAGGAAGACACAAATATCAACTCCATCCTAGCAGTGGGTGGCCCACCTACGTGGACCCACCTTGATGCATCCGTCCATTATCTGGACGTGTACCCATCTGCTATGTTGACAGCAGCAAGTCTTGTGGGTCTGTATCATGAGAGCCCATCCATCCAAAACCAATGTGGGATTTAGAGCCCATCCATCCAACCATACAATCATACAACAATCCATGGAACTATACAACCATACAACAATCCATCGAACCATCCCATCCATCCAACCACCCCATCCATCCATCCCACCATCCCCTCCATCTAACCACCCATCCATCCATACACATGAATCCAATCAAGTAAATAGTTTATATGTTTAAATTAGACAAATATCATAAGCATTTAAATGAATGAATTCAAGATTTGAGTTTCTTTTTTACCAGACTCTGTAGTTCATCTATGTTCCCTAGACGAAAACACAAAACTACTTTCAAGTGTGAATGGTTCACCGAATTACTAGTCTTTTCTTAGTAAATTATGAAATGTATGGTGGATGGTACTGATCGATATGTCCTTGGAGGATCTCAAACCTCACAATGAAGTTACAGATATTTGGGCCAATTTCGATGTCTCTTTCCCCCATGTTCATTGGGAAGAGAATGAGAAAGTAAACACCCTTATCCTAGATAGGGTCAACATGAATTCTATGATGATTCTTGATTATAATCTAGAATGATGAAAGTGAAAGCCCTAGTATATTCTTGTTTTTGTTTCTAATAAAATTCAGCAGTTATATATATATATATATATATATATATATATATATATATTATATATATATATATATATATATTATATATATAATATATATATATATATATATCTATATATATATATAAAGAGATAACCAGGGAAAGATGGGGTATAAAGGAATTAAGAATCAAGATTATAATCAAGAATCATGTAAGTTTTTTTCCCCTTCATAATAAATCATCCATCCCCCTTCTCTTTATTTTACAAATTGTAAAGGTATGAGAAACAAAATCACCACCAGAATCGAAAAACTTACATACAAACTTCAAATTAGTAAGGACTAACAGACTTCAAATTCACATAATAGGAATTGAAAACTTTATTAACAGAAGAAGAAGGGTTAGCACAGAAGAGAAATTTAATCATGATTGACATAGAAATAGTTGAAATTACCTTATCACTAGAATCGAAAAACTTACATACAAACTTCAAATTAGTAAGGACTAACAGACTTCAAATTCACATAATAGGAATTGAAAACTTTATTAACAGAAGAAGAAGGGTTAGCACAGAAGAGAAATTTAATCATGATTGACATAGAAATAGTTGAAATTACCTTATCACTAGATGTGGTCGTAGATAATTTGCTAATTACTCGAGAGAATATCAGCATTGAAATTTTGCTGCAGTTTAGAGAAAAATCCAGATCTTGTTTGAAAAGATCAAGAGAAAGAGAGAGACTAACCCTAGAGGAGTGCGGCCAGATGCATAGGCTTATTCGAAATAGAAAGAGGGAAAATGAAAAATAGAGAGAGACTCGATTAAGAAAGGGGAACAAAGAGAGAGAAAGAGAGAGGGTCAATTGAGAGAGGGGAAACGAAGAGAGGGTCGAGTGAGAAAGGGAAACAGAGAGAGAGAAGGTCGATTAAGAAAGGGGCAACAGAGGTGGAGATGGTCGTCCGTGATCAAAAGCTTAAATCAAAGCTCAGTGGCGATGGTTGCTGCTGCTTTACGACAATGGAGGAGACAAGCTAATTCTGTTTTGAGGATTGACGAGAGAGAGAGAGAGAGAGAGAGAGAGAGAGAGAGAGAGAGAGAGATTGTGACAGATTAGGGTATCTTTTTTATATATTGAATATATTCTTTCCCGACAGATTATTGCCGTGGGGAATTATATTAACCATCTGCAATTGATCCGACGACTATAATCCGTCGAGAAAAAAAAAAAAAGGGACCATTGGGGGAAAGTTAATTTTTTGGTAGTGAGTGCTCAGGGCCCCACACCAAACACTTCTATAGACTTTTATAATTTATCTTTCGTCTATCTTTTATCTTAGCATAGCTTAGCCTAGCTCTAACATAGATCGTTATTATCCAATATCCACCGCACAGTACCATGGGATTAGATTAAATATATACACCCCTAAGTTGTTGAATCCTGATCAACTGAGTTTTTACTTAGGCGATCACACCTTTCAAGTTACATCTTGCTAACCATTTGCCTCGATCATCTATTCATATATACGGATTTGGTAATTATCTCTTGTTGGTTTATTTCTCTATGTTATTTTCAATACTTTATCGATTGTAATGAGTCATACATTCAATTAACGAACTCAGTGTTGTTTAGTCTTTCTTTTATTTATACATTCATTTTCCTTAGAGGAATTTACTATTTTTTTTTTTTTTTTTTGGCAAAAGAACAAGTCCTTAGACATAAAGTAAAAGAATTCATAAGGAGTAACTAACCCTTATACTTTCACAAATCGCCTGACCATTGATCGCAAAAGGCGGTTAAGAATATATAGTTGGTCCAGTCCCCAATCAATTTGACTCAACATGGGGCACTAGCATACAATAAAACATTGAATCAAGCAGGAACTCTGGCATGCATGTGTATCATAATGGTACATGAAATCTAAATATAGGCTTCAAATAACATATGTAACCTAATGTTTGATTAAATTCAGCCGACGGAACATAATAGACCAATGGTCTAGATTACCGACCCATGACCTCCTTTATCAGAACCAACAGACCGGGTCCCCCTTTCTTACTTGAAATTTGGTCGTTTGGCTTTGAAAATGGATTGTCACCATGACCTTTGAGCAATCAAAGGTTAAAACTTTCAATATGATAAAGTTTTCTGTCATCCCCCATCCAAAGGGAGCCATATCACATAGACTGTTTGGATTTGAATCATTAGAAAAGAAAATAAAAATAAAAATAAAAATGTCTAATGGATGAAATCACTTTGTATCTTCTTACAATACATCTCAATGTACTCAGAGCAAAACTCCATACTAAATTGGGGTGAATGATGCGTGATCCGCTTTCCACTATGTCTACAGGGAAAACACCACGCACGTTTGTTACAGAGAGGAGACATGATATCCCTTCTCAGGGAACAAATTGGGTACTCCCCCTGCCAGCAGCCCCATGGCTGGTGGTCGGTGCTCTGTGGGGCCCACCATGATGTATGTGCTTCATCCACTCCGTTCATACATTTTTACAGATCATTTTTGGGCTTGACCCCCAAAAATTATAGGAATATAAATCTCATGTGGACCACACCATAGGAAAACAATAGTGATGGGATATCCACCATTAAAATCCTCCTAAGGCCCACTGTACGGTTTATTTGACATCCAATATGTTGATTAGGTCATACAGACCCAGGTGAAGGGAAAAAACAAAGATCAGCTTGATCCAAAACTTTTATGGCCCCTAAAAAGTTTTTAATGTTCGAAGTTCATTCAACAGTGTTTTCGGTAATGTGGTCCACTTGATATTGGTATATCCCTCAGTTTTGGTCTCATTCCATAAAATGATCTATAAAATTAGATGGACAACATGGATGAAACACATACATCATGGTGGGGCCCACAGAGCACCGACCACCAGCCATTGGCTGGTGGCATGGGGAGTAGCCAATCTATTCCCCCCTTCTCAACCCATAATCACATGTAGAGCTGGGCATCGGTCCGGATCGGATCGGATTAGGTTTAACTCGATCAGATCCGAAATGTCAATGGTTTGACCCGAACTAGATCTGATCTGGAACCGAGTCCGGGTCACCTGACTCGACCCGATCCGATACATGATTCGCCTGACCCGAACCGAGTCCGACTCAGTCAAAGAAACCGAGTTGGATCGAGTTGGGTATGATTCGGATCATATAAATTTAATCCAACTGTTTCATGTAATGTGGTCCACTTCAACCTTTAATATATGCCATTTTTTTTTTTTTTTTTTTGTTCTAATCTAGCTAAAATTGATATGTCAAAATGGATGAACGACTTAAATAAAACATATACATCAAGGTGGGCCCCACATGGCTCTGAAAGAGCTTTTCATCTATCATATTCATGTTTTTACCGGATGCTGACGTGCACCGCAAGAAATCGCATGACTTGCTTTTCGAAATCGGATTGCGTACTGAGTTACTCAGTACACTTTTATCGTACTGAGTAAACTCAGTTGGTACCACTGTGAATGTATGTGGTTTATCAACCGTCCATCCATTTTTCAGATAAATTTAGGCGTTGATCCCAAAATTGAAGTAAATCCAAAACTCAAGTGGACCGGCCACAGGAAACAGTGTGATAATGATTTCCATCGTTGATGAAAACCTTCCTAGGCCCACAATAATGTTATTTTCCATCAAATTTGTTCATATGGATGATCACAAGACATAGATGAGAGAAAAACACAACATCAGCTTGATTCAAAACTTCCGTGGCCTCTAAGATTTTCAATGGTAGAGGTTCTAACAATGTTTCATATGGTGTGGTCCACTTGAGCTTTAGTATACTTATTTTTGGTCTCAAGCCCTAATTTATCCGTTAACATGGATGAACGGAGTGGATACAATAAATAATAACTATGGACTCGCAGAGTTTACTTAGTACGCTAAGAGTACTGAGTTACTCAGTACGCAATCCGCTTCCTTGCTTTTCACGCAAGCACCGCTTGCACAGTTGTGATTTTATATCAACATTAGTGAGTTCTGTGGATCTAATCATGGGGTATGTGTTATATCCAAACTGTCCATCCATTTGGGGAGCTCGTATTAAGGCTTGAGATGAAAAATAAGACAGATCTAACTATCAAGTGGACCACACGAATTGTTTAACGGTGAAAATCATTCTTTGCTGCTATTTGTGGTGTGGTCTAGATAATCTTTGGATATTATTCATTTCTTGGATAATGTCCTATAATGATCTCTAAAAATATATGAACGGTGTAGATATAATAAATACATCACTTTGGGCCCCATATAACTTTGATCTCCTTTGAATCGTTCGTACAACTCAGAGCTTGAGGAGCGCCCAGACGCCATGCTGGAAACGGATGGGCTACTCGCCTACTCCCCCTGCCACCAGCCAATGGCCCGTGGTCGGTGCTCTGTGGGCCCACCATGATGTATGTGTTTCATCCATGCCCTCTATCTATTTTTATAGATCATTTTATATTATGAGAAAAAAAAATGAGGTATATAGAAATCTCAAGTGGACTACATTGTAGGAAACAGTGTTGAATGAACATTGATCATTAAAAGCGTTTCGGAGGCCATAAAATTTTTTGATCAAGCTGATATTTATTATTTCCTTTCATCTGTGTCCTTATGACCTAATCAATAGATTAGATGTCAAATAAACAGTAGAGTGGACCTTAGGAGGATTATAATGTGGATATCCATTCATTATTATTTTCCTGTGGTGTGGTCCACCTGAGATTTATATCACTATCATTTTTTCTATATATATATAAAGCCCTAAAATGATACGTAAAATGGATGAACGGAATGGATGAAACACATACATCATGATGGGGCCGAATCGGGTCGGGTCGGGTCGGGTCGAATCGGATCTAATCGGATCGGATTCCGAATCGGATTGGTCCGAGTAGGTATAGATCCGAACTCGACCCGAAAATCTTTCAGATCTGGACGGCCCTACTCGATCCGCACCGATCCAGGCCGTCGGATCGATTCGGATCGGGTCGGATCTGATCGGATCGGGTCGGATCCACTGGATCGAGTCAGGATTGCCCAGCTCTAATCACATGCCCCTATTTTCTTGTATCCAAGCTTTCGGAATCCCACTCGTGTCTACAATTCTGATAATGCACACGCCACCTCTCCAACACATATGCCATCGTGTCACACATCGTGAATATCCTGAAGCCATCCAATCATACCCTGTTATATTACAAATAAATGGACGGCTCATGGAACTTTGGCCTATTTTTTCACAGCCGTACGTTTTTCAAATTAATCGTAACTGGTGCATTTTTTCAGTTAAATGCGCATCTGCCGCGATGGCGAATGTGGTGACGTATGCATTAGCGGACTGGGCGCGGATTAGCTACTGGCAGGTTGAGTAGCTAGACTCGCAACTGAAGTGACGTCACCAAGTTCTGTGGGCCCCACTATAATGTATTTGTCGTATCCACACCGTCCATACACTTTGAGATATCATTTTTTGACACGAGCCAAAGAATGAGGCAGATAAAAATCTTTAGTGGATCCCACCACAGAAAATAGTGGGGAGAGTGATTCCGACCGTTGAAACTATCCTAAGGCCCACCATGATGTTTGTTTGAAATACAACCTGTTAAAAAGTTAAAAAAGACATAAAAGAAGGGAAAACACAAATATCATCTTCATCTAAAACTTTTGTGGCCTTTAGAAGGTTTTAATGGTGGGCGTCACTGTCCCACTGTTTTCTATGATGGGGTCCACTGGAACTTTGGATTTAACTCATTCTTTGGATCTTGCCCTAAAATGATCTTTCCAAATGTATGTACGGCATGGATACAAAACATACATTATGGTGGGCCCGCGGAACTTGGTGACGTCACTTCAGTAGCCAGTCTCGCTACTCAACCTGTCTGTAGCTAATCGGCGCCAGCGGACTCGGATTCGGCAGTGACCCTCCACTACCGAGCTCAGTACTGGTTGATCCCCTCTGTGGGCCCAGCATGATGTATTTATCTTATCTACACCATCCATCCATTTTTACATAACATTTTAGAGCATGATACTAAAAATAAAGCAGATCCAAATCTCAGGTGGACCACACAACAGGAAACAGTGGTGATTGAAGGCCCACCATTAAAAACATAATGGAGGCTACGAAAGTTTTGGACTACGCTGATATTTATGTTTTCCATTCGTCCATATCCTTGTAACCTAATCAACATGTAAGATGGAAAATAAACATTTCGGCAGGCCCAAGGAAGTTTTCAATGGTGAGAGTCTAATCACCACTATTTCCTGTGTGTGGTCCACCTGAGATTTGGATCTGCCTTAGTCTTGGGCTCATGCACTAAAATGAACTGGAAATGTGGATGGACAGTGTGGATAAAACACATATATCATGCTTAGGCTCACAAAGCTTTTCCAGCACCGACCACCCAGTCCTGCATTAGATGACTTGTACACGCCGTGTGGGCATAGCAAACCTCGCCGCTGTAATCTTTTGCAGCATGTCCATGCGATTTCTATTTTTAAGAATCACGTGGGTACGAGTTACGCACGCCCCAGGGGCCATCAACATTGCATGTGCATGTGCTTTTATGCACTGCATTCCATGTTTTCTTAGGAAGCCATTTGAGACAATTATGTGACATTAGGGGTGCACATTTAACCAGTAGAACTACGGAACCGGACCAGAACCAACCAAACAGTCTGGTTTGGTCCGGTTCTAGAGTGCACCGGTTCCGGTTCTGGTTCCAAAAATTAAATAACCGGTAACATCGATTCAATTCTTGGTTTGGGTTATGTAAAATCGAACCGAACAGTGAACCGATCTGTAAAACCAAACCGTGGATCCGATCCGTAGAACCAAATCGTGGAACCGAACCTCGAATCGAACCGATGTATTTTTGCACACCTTATAATTATTTTCTCTAGAACAATTATTTTCGTAAATATATTTTTGCATACCTTATACAATATCTAAACCATTCATCAAATGGACCACAACATGGATAGACATGGGCTTGTAATTGGGTTGGATTATAAAAAGCCCAGAACCGTGGAACTGATCCGGAACCGAATCAGTTTTAACGGTTCGGTTCCAGTTCTGTTCTAGGGTGCCAACGGTCCGGTTCTGGTTCCGAATTTCCTAGAACCGTTAGGAACGGTTCGGTTCTGGTTTCACCCCAGAACCGGACCAAACCAAACCGTGTGCACCCCTATGTGGCATCCAAGCTGCTTATCAGGCAATCCCCAGCTTGTGTATGAAAAAATCAGCTGGATACAAAACTTGCGGTCAACCACCACTGTTTCCTGTGGTGTGGTCCACCGGAGATTTGGATCTGCTTCAATTTTGGCCCCACATCCTAAAATAATCTGAAAAAACAGATGGACGGGGTGGATATACAACACATACATCAAGGTGGGTCCCATGGTCACGGCCCGACCTGACTGAATCCGCCCAAGGAGGAGAGGAAAATGATACAGTAGTTGCAGGAGCCTTCACTTGATGTAGCCTTCACTTGATGGTCCACATGGAATGGAGAGTATTACCGTATCGGCAGTCCACTTCATTGACCTCAGGAAATATAAAAATGAAAGAACCTTAGCCCTTTGATTGAGTGGACCTTAAAGTAACATCAGAAAATGGAAACGGTTAATGGTCGACGTCACTCAATGGGATGAAAGTGAAGAAGACTGATGGTTATAATTTCCGTTCTTGATTGGGACCCGTAGATGGACGGTTCCATTGATTGATACGTCACCCTGGCATTCCTAATGTTCCATGTCATGTTTTTACAGGGTCGAATATTGGCACGTGTGGCAAGGCGACCGTTACGCATCCTTGTTTTCACATGTACAGTGGGGCCCACATTAATGTATGTGTTGTATATCCACTCTATCCATTCGTTTTTTCAGATAATTTTAGGGAATAATACCAAAAATGAAGCAGGTCCAAATCTCAGGTGGACCACACTACAGGAAATAATGATGATTGACCATTACAAACTCGTTGTGGGCCACGAAAGTTTTAGAACAAGATGATATTTGTTTTCACTCTTCATGCATGTCTTTGTGATCTTACCAACAGGTTGGATGGAAAATTAAAAATATGGATGGCCCTAAGAAGTTTTTAATGGTGGCCGTTCAATCACCACTGTTTCTTTAATGTGGTCCACCTGAGACTTGTATCTGATTCATTTTTGAGCTCATGTCCTAAAATAATTCCGAAAAAAAATGGATGGACAGTGTGGATATACTACACATATAAGAAGGTGGGCCCCATTGTCAGGGCCATACCGTGTTGTGTATATCCACTGTACGGCCCGGCCTCACCGGACGCGGTTTTGCTAGTGACGTTGCCACCAGCCAGGTGGCTAGTGGTCGGTGCTATGTGGACCTCACCATTATGTATGTGTTTTATCCATGCCTTCCATCCATTTTGAAAGATAATTTTAGGCTTGATTCAAAAAATTAGGTAGATATAAATATCAGGTGGACCACACCATGGGAAAATGGTAGCAATTGAGTATCCACCATTAAAAACCTCCTAAGGCCCACTGTAATGGTTATTTGGCATCTAACCTGTTGATTAGGTCATACGGACTTGGATGAAGGGAAAACAAAATATATCGCTTGATGCCCTCAAGAAGTTGTTAATGGTGTGCGTTCAATTAACACTATGTGGTCCACTTGAGATTTGAATCAGCCTCAATTTTTTTTATCATACCATAAAATGATCTTGAAGAATGGATGAACGGCATGGATGAAACACATTCATCGTGATGGGGCCCACAGATCACAGACACAGTACGGCCCGGCCTTTTCACTTACTGCTGTGATTCGACCTCAACTGCCATTTGCTGTAGGTGAGAATCATCAGCAACCAGTCGAAGCGGATTGGGTGGGGCCGTCCTGATGTATGTGTTTTATCCAGCCATTCATCCATTTTTCCAGCTCGGCATAAACAAAAAATATAGCAGAATAAAAGCTCAAGTGGACCCACCACAGGAACTAGCAGGTGATTGAACGCCCACCGTTAAAAAATTCTTTCGAACAGAGTTTTAAATCACGATATATGTGTTTTCCATTCATTTAGGTCTTCATGACCTTATCAACGGCTCAGATGGCAAATAAACATTAAGCTGGACCCTACCAGGTTTCTTAATGGTGGGCATTCAATACACTCATTTCAAGTCATGCGGTCCACTTGAGTTTTGGATATTCATCATATGTAGGTCCATTAACTAAAATGAGCTGAAAAAACAGACGGAGAGGGCGGATTTCTAATAAATATTGTGGTCGGCCACATGAGTTTCAATAGTACATGGATGCCTTATTTCAACTGTGGGCATCCAATACTAACCATTATTGCAATCGCGTGGCCCACTTGAGTGTTGAATCTACCTCATATTTTAGCCCACCTCTAAAATGAGCTGACTAAAATGGTGGACAAGGTAGATTTCTCAAAAATATTAAGATGGGCCATTAATCATTTAATTGGCATTGTTTTAATGGAGGGGTGGTGAATACTATTTCAAGTTGTGTGGCCCATTTGAGTGCTAGATCTACCTTATATTTGACCCACCCCAAAATGAGTTGACCATGATGGTGGATAGGATGGATTTCTCAAATACATCACAATAATGGTACACAAGTTTTTGAAACTTCTCCATTCCCATGGTTGACAATTAATACCACTGTTTTAAGACTGTGTGGTCCATTTTAGTTTTGGATCAATCATCATATTATTTGGACTCGTTAAATAAAATGAGCTAGAAAAACTAGTGGACGGGATGGATTTACCGGTGGATTTCTAAAAAACATCACATTGGCCACAAGAGTTTCAATGGTGTGTTGGTGTTGTTTCATAATTAAGCCGCATTCAATACGCTGTTGCAAGTAGTGTAGCTTACCTGAGTATTGGATCTACTTCGTATTTAGGCCTACCCTTAAAATGAGCTGATGAAAATCATGAATTTCTCAAAAACACCAGAGTGGGCCACTTAGCCTTTCGGCAGTAAACCAAAGTGTTTCAACAATAAGTAGTCAATGCCTACTATTTTATGCCGTCTAATCCACATAAGTTTTGGATCTGCCTCATTTTTTGGACCACTCGCTAAAAATCATCTAGCAAAACTGGCGGACTGGATGGGTTTTACAAAAAAACATCAGGGTGGACACTACAACTGTTTTCAACAGTACTGTTTCATGTGGTCTGGCCACACTCGGTTTTTTTTTTTTAATCTGTCTCATCTTTAGGCTCACACTCTAAATTGATCTGACGAAACTGATAGACGGTATGGATTTCTCTCTCAAACATCATCACAGGCCCCAGTACTGTTTTTACAGTGGATGGCATTCAATACCCACTATCTCCTGCAGTTTGGCCCACTTATCTCTCAACCATGTGTAAGTGGTTATTCTGTGTATAGAGTGAGAGAGAAGTAGGGTTGCTACTCAGTAGACTAGTAAACTGTGGGGCCCATCATGGTTCTATTGTATTAACTACGCCGTTCATCCATTTTACGGTATGGATACCAAAATATAAGCATATCCAAAGGAAACGGATTGGCTACTCTCCCTCACACCAGCTCCGTGGCTGATGTTCGGTGCTCTGTGGGCCCAACATGATGTATGTGTTTCATCCATTCCGTTCCTCCATTTTTAAAGATCATACAATTTCTTAATACCAAAAATGAGAGGGATATAAATCTCAGGTGGACCACACCACATGAAAACAATAGTGATTGGATATCAACCATTAAAATCCTCCTATGGCCAACTATACTGTTTATTTGACATCCAATCTGTTGATTAGGTCACACAGGCCCAGATGAAGAGGAAAACAAATATCAGCTTGATCCACAACTTTTATGGCCCCGAAATGCTTTTAACGGTGGACCCTCATTCAACACTGTTTCCTGTAATGTTGTCCACTTGATATTTGGATATACCTCATTTTTGGACTTATACTGTAAAATGATCTGTACAAACAGATAGATGGCATGGATGAAACACATACATCATGATGTGTCCCAAATAGCACCGACCATCAGCCATTGGCTGGTGTCAGGGGGAGTAGCCAATCCGTTCCCATATCCAAAGCACAAGTGGGTCACACCTTAGGAAAAGATAAAGATAATGATGTCCACCGTTGAAACCCTCCTGAGGCTCAAAGTGATGTTTATTTGTCATCCAGTCCATTCATAAGGTCACACAGACATGGATGAAGATAGATTTAAAATTTCTGTGGCGCCAAGAAGTTTTCAATGGTAGGTGTTCAATTCCCACTGTTTCTTATGGTATGGTCCACTTGAGCTTTGGATATGGTTCAATTCCGGGCTCATGCCCCTAAAACGAGGGGATAAAACGGATGGATGGCTTGGATCGATAGGGTGGGCCAACAGAGTTTACTCAGTACACCATCCGTTCCCACATGAGCTCACTTTCACTAACCGTGAGCAACTTTCATAAAAATTTCAAAATTTCAAGATCCACCCCGTAAATCAGGTACAATCTATCTTTTTCAGCTTAGAAACAAAAAATCATGATGATCTAAAATTCATGTAAGCCACACTGCAGCAAAACAGTTGGATGGGCACGTCACCGTTTGTTATGTGTAGGGACCATTGAGGTGTTTACATGCCATCCAATCCATTTATCTGATATGCATATTCAGGATGAAATAAGTAGCAAAAAATTATACTGTTCGAAAACTCTAAGTGGACTGCGCCACATGAATTTTGAAATCAAGGCCAAACAAAGGGTGATGTAACGTATTTACGGGGCTGATTCCATGAACGTTAAAGCATTTCTCCCGCATTAGAGAATGCTTGTACAAGATAAGGGCAGAGAGACAAAAGAGGTGGTTGGGAGTTAGCCATCAGAGGGTGATGATGGTCTATGAGCGTACAAGTGGAGCAATATGAAACTCAAATCGAAACTTCAAAACTGTGGGGTCCACTTTAGATAGATCATAAACTAATTATAAAGTGGTGTCATAACTAACCTATTTTTTAAAACAAAACACAGTTAATATGAAGAATAGCCAATTGTCTAAATCTAAAAGATAAAAGGTCCATTACTCAAAGGTTAGGATTCATCCACTTTATCTGACTTCAATGGGTCCCATGAGGTTATTTGGTATGGCAAAACCCACAACAGATTTGCAATTTCTGGGTGTGGACCAGAAAACTGTCCTTACAAAGGCTAGTAGGAACACGTCCCAGTTTTAGTTTGGGCCTGAAATTGAGGGCCTGCTGCAACCCACCTGCCTGCCTGACCCATGTAAAAAAAGAGCTCATCCTGTTGAAATATATATGTTTAAACTGAGGCCCATGCATGGCCTGTGGTGGGCTTGGCCGGTAGCAAGATAGACTAGCCTGGCCCAAGAGCATGTCAGTCTGGCCTGGCCCTTTAACAATCCTGATATTAAGTCCTTGAGTGTAGAATACAACAGCTGGATAATTCTTCCCATTAGTGTACATTTAAAAAAAAAAAATTAAATTAAATTTTTTTTATATATTTTAATACCAATCAGGCAATTGGGCCATGTTTTAGAAACCCAGAGCATTGTTCCATTGCATCCCACCAATTTTGAATGACATATTTCAATAATTTATAATAATCCCTCCAAATAAATACAAGTTTATTGCCATATGTCTCTTCTATTAAGAAGACTACTCGATTATGAAGCTCATGGACGGGAAGTTTTTTATTTGTATTCACACCTTTTGAAAAGAGCTGCTAAATCAAGTTCTCATTTAGGTGCTGAAAGATTGACTGCTTTACCAATAGTTGCGACTCAACTTGGCGACGTTTCAACTTTTTTATCTATTGATCTATTCAATGTTAGAATTGGTCTTACTCGAGAATAGGATCTACAACTCAAATTAAAGCCATGAAACCAGTAGTTGACAAATCAAAATTAGAACTAACTCAATTCGCAAAGTTAGAAGCCTTTGCCCAATTTGCTTTTAATCTCTATAAAGCCACAAAGAATCAAGTGGCAAAAGATCTATGAATACAAGAGTTTCAGCTCCTTTTACGGTGGATGGTGGATTGAATGGATGCAAATTTTTAGAAAAAATAAAATAAAAATTGTTGTGAATTGATTTGAACTTGAGTTAGGGAAAAAGATTTTTTCTCAATACCCTTCTTTACTCCTATCTTCTCTCCACTTTCTCTAACTCCGTCCCCGTATCTCTCAACTTCTCAATGGACTCTTCCTTTTAAGTAAAAAATTGGTGGGAAGTGTTTTGATCCTATTATAATTGAAACTCATAACACCCTATATCTCTCAACTTCTCAATGGACTCTTCCTTTTAAGTAAAAAATTGGTGGGAAGTGTTTTGATCCTATTATAATTGAAACTCACAACACCCTACCCAGAGAGGGGGAGAGGGTAGAGAGAGAGAGAGAGAAGGATATAGGATAGCTCGTTGATGTTAGTACCCTGATATCTTCATGTTTTCTTTTATGTTAGTAATTAAAGCAGTGCAATGGATGGTTTAGATTATCCTTATGCCCATCGTACATGCCTGGATAAGAAGAATCTAATTTCTGCGCAATTTAACCACATGCAAAAAAATTTCTTCTTCATACAGCAATGAATTATTTAATTTATGGTTCTAGGGTAGATTAAGTTTTTTATAAAAATTGATAATAAAGGTAAAATCTATCTCAACAAGACAATGTACGGGTCTGGATCAGCTATACAGCTATTGTGTTGTTACATTTGGAAGATATTTTATATATATATATATATATATATATATAATATATATATATATAAACTTAAATTATTGTATAAACGGTGGTATCACTTGGTGTAAAAGGTTGATGTAGGCAAACGGTATATGTGTGGTTAGATCCACACCGTTCATTCAATTTGTAGAGACAAAATATACCGAAATTTTAAGAATCTGAATGATTCAATTATCTGATGGGCCCACTTCAATCGTAGTAGTATAATAGATCTAATACTAAGCTCGAATAATGTTGAAATTCTTGAATTTGTGAGATTGGTCAGGTCAGATTGGTTCAAGCAATCATTGGAATCAAACTATATCAAGTTTTCTAATTATCTAATCTAATTAATCAAAATTGATAGACCACACTAAGCTAATCAATCATTTGCCATTCAATTTTAAGAATCTAGATATAAATAAGTATATGAATGGTTCATATTGACAATATATGAGCCTTCTCTTATTATTAACCAAAGGCAGTCGATAATGAGAGTAGATCTGTCCATTATGGTTAAATGGACCCTATACCCTTAATTAAATATTAAATTATTTTTTTTGGGAATTATATGCATATCGTCGATCGATTGAAGATGACAAATTTTGTCCAACGACCTATCTATGTTAAACAAAATTGCATCGATTCAAAGTTTGATTGATCATGACATTCTCGATTGATGCCGATCAATCAACCGTATCGATCGACAGGTGTTTGGATAGAATCCGAACTTTGATAATCAAATTAAATGAATATATTATAAATGTAAACTTCAATTAATTAACCATTGATGGTGGCTGCATGGTGGTTGACCACCTAGGGTGTTGAATTAAAGGTGGGGCCTTGTAACGTCCTGAATTTTCACTGTTTTGGATTTTCAAAAATCTTTAATTTTTTAAAAATGTAATTAACTTATATTATTACTTACTGACTATTAACACTCAGTGTTAGTTTATACATGGGTGGTACCAGTAAAGAACCGCACAAGTCCGATGAATCAACCGTAGGAAACCAACAAATCCGCCCGATCACTTAAACACTGAATTTAGCCACATGATTTGCTCACACAAAGTCTAAATCTAACCGACCTAACACTGATTAATCAAGACAATCGTAACTAAATTAAAAGATCTACTCAAAGCCGAGTTAGATAAGGCCCGGATCTTGACTAATGGACCAAATCAACCCTGTCACTCTTTTAACCTAAAACCGACGGTTTAAAGTAATCATGACCAAATCTAAACTTTCACTAGTTATTAAATAGGCCACCCTATGAACATAGTTAATCCAAACTTTAATAATTGCATGCCCACGAGAAATCTCAATACCTAATTCATTCCAGAAATGCCTCGATTTTATGAACAAGCTCTATACCACTCGTTAGTGGCCCACTAGTACTAAAAATATAGAATAATGTCCATCTTACTGGGCTCGACGTCCATCGCAAGAGTTGGACCTGGGTAGTGTCTAGAACCGCTCAACATGAGCCAAAGGACGAGTGCATGAGAAGTGCAAATACCCTGAAGGAAGAAGCTGAAACTTAAGTGAATTGGGTCGTCCACTCTTATGCAAAGTTGAGGATTTTTGACTGTCGGTTTATGACCAAACTCACACATGGAGTAAGGATATTTTCCTGTTCATATCCGTATAGCCGCAGCCCCGATCAACCATCAGTGACCGTTGAACAGACTTCTAATCATATCTGTCAATCGGTATATCCAAATGGCGGGCCGATCGTATCCATACATAGATCATCATTAGGGCTAACTATCATATGGTGTATATCAACATGTACGCCCCATAGTGGGCCCTAGAGGTTAGAAAGACCCTCCCATAGGGCTAGTATAGTAAAAACCTAATCCTTGTGACCATTTACATCAAATCTGGTACTATATAAGGGCTTCATTTGGGCACCCCTCTCCCCATACGAATTTACCCTATAAGAAAAAAAGAGAAGAAAAAGAGGAGAAAGTGAGAGGGAGAGCTTGGAAGTATGATGATATGTGTACCTTCACCCTCACATCCCCCTCTATAGCCACCTTGCTACTCATGGATCCTTTGTGGAGTTCTCTCAGCGGTAATCGGAGGTAAGAAATAGATTATACTCTCTAATATAGTATTTTGGCTTAGGTTTTTTAATCATTACAATGGTTCGTATGATTATTTAGGCTTTGGTGACTTTTCCCTATAATCATAATCCTAGGAGCGCTTTGAGTCAGGCGAATCATTATAAAGATGCGGACTATTATCCTTAGGTGACAAATTACCAATTCTAGGATGAACTTAATGATTTTATATGCTAGATTGATATGCATGTGTAGATTTTAGGAGATTCTATCTAGGAACCTGTTTGATGTGTATGCCTAACATACATGCAAAGATAAATAGATGTTTGATCAATTTGAAATGGTGTTTAGGCCTGTGAATTTTGCTGCATGTTCACCCTTGCATTTGATTTTCAGCACGATTTTCTATACTTTTGTATGTCTGCATTTCCTGCATTGTGAATGACATATGAAATTTTTGTCTCTTAGAAAAAAATTCAATTCTATGTACATGCATGTCTAATTTTTGTTGCTAGGGATAGTTTGCATTTATTTTGATATTCTGAAAATTATGTCTTAACTGCTTGTGTGTTTTATTTTATGAATATTTGATGAAAAATCATGATTATCTTAATATGTTAAGAATTGAAGCCCTTTTGTTTGGGTTGGTCAGGAACCTATAAATTATGAGGGCAGCCCTGTCGGTTGGGCCATCCCGAGACTAGACTAACCAATTTGGGCGAACTCGTATGTATGATAGTAGTGGGATTACATAGGTTGCTTTCACCCGATGTCGTACGATACGTGCTCGCCTAAGTTTGGGCGGTTGGGTCCACCAACTGACCAACCGTGTTCGTTAACCATATTGTGCTCACGCCTGTTTGGAACCTGGAACACCCCTCACCCACTGACGCCCACTGACAACAGATAGAAATTGATTCACAGTCTCGTGAGCCGGGCATGGTTGAATGAGACATTATATCCGAGCTGTCGGCCTACGTTGGGACGACGCGTCTCCCCGTAGTGACCGCGAACGATCCCGCTTCCCAGCACTCCCCACGTGCTTGTAATTGGGGGTGGCGACTTCGATGGGATCAAGGATCGCGGGTTCTTGGCCTCACACGTTGAGGGGTCCTGGCCTCGCAAATGGATGAGGGCATTGATATCGTCAGGGTGTAACAGTTTCACACCAACCTGCTGGATGAACGAAATTAACTAAATACTCGACTAACATTATCTATGCATCGTATTAGCTAGGATTTTGCGACTCGGCAGTTGAGGTCGCAATGAAGGAGTGTTGGTCATGCACAACCGTGAGACGAAGTTGCTCGAGGGAGTGTTGTGGGTGAGGTCATGCATCATACCATAATTCAATCATACGCATTTAATAAGATTAGTTAGAGATGTGTAAATTTATGCTTTTCATTAAATTCATCACGGAATTGTTATTTGATGTAACTTATGGCTAATGACACCCACTGAGTTAGCTACTCACTCCCACTCCGAGATGGTGTTTTAAACACAAACCAGACACGTCATTAGATGCAGGTGAGGCGAAGCTCGACGAGCTGAGCGGGGTGAGCATGGATGAGGAAGAGGAGCTTCCCTGCTTCCAGACTTTAGGCGGATCCTTCTAATCTGAGTTCGGGCTATCGCGGGGTATGGGCCAGAGCTCTGGTCACTTTAGGTCATGTATGAGTGAGACTAGTTCCCTATTTAGATGATTTTGAATTTGTAGTTTGGATATTTTTTATACTTAGTGACACTTGATACTGCTTTAAGACTTACTTATGCTTTATGCCCTGCTAAACTCTTCATTGTTTATGAGATCATCCAAATGTAATTAAAATCTGAAGCCCATTAGAGCACCCATGACATCTGGGAATTCGGGAGCTGAGTTCTTACACGACCCCTGAAAACTCGAGAAGTTACAGGCCTACTATGTGATGTAGTTGGATTAAACAATAATTTGGTTGTATAATTGTTAGGACTTCCAAATTCAAATCCATCATATCATCTTGTGGATTCTTCATTACTAGACTCGGGTGAGTAACCCAATATATCTTATGTTCATGAAAGTTTAAATAGAATTGTTGTGTAATTGATTAAATGATGCGTTGATTAATCAATGTGTGGATTAATTGATGTGTTGACTGAAGTATTGTTATAATTTAACCGATGAAAATATATGAGACTGTCATATATTAAATTATGATTTCACATATAAAATTTTAAAATATGATGGAATAACATGCTTGCATTCAAATTTAAACAAGTGTATATGAACAACTATGAAATGATAAATTCATATATCATCCATCGCATCCACATATCGTAGGGTGGAAAGGCCTTTCATTTGGGAGAGAATGAATCCAATAAGAAGATGAATGTACAAATAACGATGTATAAGGGGATTGAACACTTTCTTATAATAAAGAGGCTATGTGAAGATCCTACCTATTGTAGGATTCTTCCAAGCCCACATCTCATCAATTGGGAGAGAAGCCATCTCCCAATACAATTTTATCTAGAATTGTTTATATTACTTCTTGCCCACAAAATCTTGTACACCGATCAACTACGTGAGTCCCGCTTTATTGGTCATGTGATTGATCCAAACCCCTTATTGCATTGTCAGATGAAATTATGCCATACATGGCCCACAATTTTAATAGAACAAAGCTATACTTATGCTATCACTACTACCTTAGAAAAATATAATCTTATAACCATGCTTCATGAACAGTCCTGACAGTCGTTAGACTCCTGCATTTGAACATGAGCTACTGCAGATTTATTTTTTAATCATTCAAATCATATTCATGCACTGTCATCCATTTCAGCAAATTTTTCTTAAGATTACCCCTCTAGTAAAGAATTTAGAAGATATGAAAGATTTTTTTTTTTTTTTGACAGAAAAATAGGAACACATCACCAATGACTTTGTATATGACAATTAAAATGTTGTACATACATATTCATTTAGTAGGCCCCATAAAAATATCAAAACACATCTATCATATAGTCATGAAAGGACATCAACAAAATACCAGAACAAAAAGGCCCCCAACTGCTAGATGCAGCCACCTTTCGTGGCAGACCAACACAAACCCCACAATACCAAAACTCTGGAAGCAGGGTTGCCTGAATCCCAACTGCTCTAATGACTATATGTATCTGTCGTGAAAACTTCAGCTCATCCTCCACCACAACCCAGCACCTACTCTGGAAGAAGAGAGGAGTAGCACCCAACTGCATTCCTTCCCGAATTTCAGTCAAGACGAATTGCTCAAAGACCCATAAGATCCAGCATGAAATAGCCCTAACTTCCTGTGGCATCTCAGTTTTCAGATAAACCCCATTTTTGTTAGTTGAGCTCCCAACATGAAATATTCCATCTTCATATAAGATGCAATTTGGGGGTGAAAACCCACCTCCAACTGGTAGTTCTGATGTCGTAGGCCCTAATTATCCTATCAAAACCATGACTTGTAAGGTTTACCTATGGGCCGGTTCACCTTGTATGTTAAGATTGTTTCAATTCTAACACGTCGGGTGTGGTTTGAAAATGACCCTAATTGGACCATTTTGGGGGTTTTATCGGCCTTCAATCCAACTGTAGATAACATAAATGATTAGCAAACACTCGGTCAACAAAACTACAGTGAAATGATGGCAAGGATCACCCTCCATTTTCAGCTTTCCCATAGATCAGGCTGACCTACTCAATAGGTTGGCCATACCAGATAATAGGGTTAAACCCTAGGTTGTCCATTATTTTAAATATTGGGACCATGTGATGATCGGATATAAGTAGGATTTTTTCTGACAGGAGATCTTCATGGTGGGGCCTACTGTTCTCATGGTACTGATTTCTTGCACTAGTAAGCAAGTTAATGGAAAAGATGGTATGGTACAAGTACTGATACCTTACCTCTTGGTGATCCATTGTTGCACGTGTGTTTTTTTTATGGCAAGCTTTTTCTATGCAAGAAGAGTCAATTGATACTCTGGCAGATCGAAGATGATAGTTAATAGGCATGCACTTGCTTATTGTACATGTGGCGCTACAAGAAATATAGGCTTAGCCAACAACGGTTGGGTTACCCTTTGCCGGCGGCCAGTTTTACCAGCCGCCAGTAAAGGGGCTTATAAATTGAAAACACGGGACACCCTAATACTTCATTTACAAAGATCACCCTCTCTCTCTCTCTCTCTCTCTCTCTCTCTCTCTCTCTCTCTCTCTCTCTCTCTCTCTCTCTCTCTCTCTCTCTCTCTCTCTCCGCTCGCTCTCCCTCTCGCGTCGGACGCCCCTTTTCCACCTGCATTAGCCAACGTTTGTACTTCGACCCTTCGAAAACCCTCCAAACTCTCTTGATCGACTCTCCTCTTATCTCTCTGATCAATCTCTCTCCCTCTTCCTCTCCCTCTTACATCGGCCAACGACGTTCTACCGCAACCCAGTGGCGCATCAGCCGCATCGTGGCGGAGATCCGACCATACCTCAGCATCTAACGAATAGGGTTTCTACCTTGGAAGGTAATTTTTTCTTCATCTTGTTTATATGCTTGTAGTGGGGATTGGAATTAGTGTTTTCAATTTGGGATTGGAATTAGGGTTTTTCCTTTTGGGATTGGAATTTGGTTTTTCGTTTGTGATTGGGATTTGGATTGGAATTAGGGAATTTCTTTTAGGATTGGGATTGGAATTGGGGTTTTTCATTTGGGATTGGGATTGGCAAACTTCTCACCCATCACATAATCTCATCCATCTTATATACAAGTTGCTGGTTACATAGGCGATTCATATTGGTGACCTTTGACACTGAGTCAACTTGGCTGAGTGGTGACAACCAGGCCATGTCTTGGCTGGATGCCATGATCCTTTTTTCCATGTGCTCTGGTGGTTTTATTAGTTACACTGCCAATATCAGCTGACATTTGCATTTATTGCACTTCATGTACTATGTTATTTGCTTTGATATTCTCTTGTTTGAGAAGCACCATCTCCCTTGGATGCAGAAAATATCCGAAGAAAAGAAAACCGACAGTATGAAGGATGACATAAAAAATTCAGTTCATGTAGGCATTCCTGCTCAGAATTATGAAGTTGACATATTGCCAAGATATAAGGAAGCTTTATCCCTGGGCCTGAGTTCGTACAAGCATCACTTGCAGAAAACAAAGATAACTGCATCAACAGGTTCTGTTTTCGAAGTATGCTTCTCTGTTTGTAATGTCTTTTTATATGCTTGGTTTTAGATCTAAAGCTGATTATTACTATTTTTAAAGTGTTGACTGTCCAAAGCTTTTTCTGCAATCTGTGATGTTAATCAATAACAATGCCATATGTACAAAGCCAAACCTTGGTGACTTTAATTGCTCTTCACTGCCAACTTCTCCATTTGATGAAGATAATGTCCTTTTTCTCTTTTCAACAAAGATAAATTCAGCTTCACTGTGAAAATTAAGCAGCCATATATATTGCCTCTATTCTCATTTTCCATGAATGAACCAAACATATAGAACTTCATTGTCACTTTGTTTGGGAGAAGCTGACAGCTAAAATTCTACATACTGCATTTGTTCGTTCCAAAGATCAGTATGTGGACATTTTCACCAAGGCATCATCATCTCACCACTTCAATCACATTATCGGCAAGCCTGGCATATATGATATCCATGCATCAACTTGAGAGGGACTGTTAGAGTACATGGTGCTTTCTTATATGTGCAGAGCTCCATCCCAGCATATTCTAGCATACATTGCTCTATGGTACTTCGAAATACCCTATACTTTTTGTCTCTTTTGGATTTATTTTTTGCTTATCATTGTAACGACCTTGATTATTAAAATTCCACACGTTCTCCCCATTCTCCCTTTCTTTCTTCCTTTCCCCAGATTACAGACTGAAATAAGGATTATCTTCACACAATATATTTCTGCACACTGGGACCATTCGATGGTGAGTTTTGGGGGTACATAATCCAATCATTGCATGGACAAATTGCAAGAAATTGGAATGTCTCAGTTACCCATGAAAATATCCAACTAACCATACTTTCAATTCATACTTACTTGATTTCTTGGCCAGCAAAACAGAGAAGAAAGCTTAGCTTTCTAAACATGGAATAGGCAGGATGCCAGCAATGGCAGGAACAGTTGATGTAACCAGATTACAGATCGCTACATACGCTATCCCATCAAAGCTCTGGTCATTATGTTTGAAATCAAGCCATATATCTTTTTCAAATTCTTGCAAGCAGAAACAAATGGTTGATACTTTTGACAATCAAATGTGCATACATCAGATGAACTGATGGTAAGTCCTGAATCCACTGAAAGTTGCACATGTAGCTTGACGCCCATTCACATTTAATTTCTGCGGAAGCACATGGGGATTTCTATGTCCATATGTGGTGGAGGAGACCAGAAGTCATTTTTAGAAGTAAATGTGTTTCTATAGAAATTAAAAAAGGGCTACAATCATAAGCCAATCAAATTACCCTTGGGATCAAAGACTCGAAGTAGTTAATTACCAACTATTCTTGAAGAGTTTGACCAATAGTTATGACTGTCCTTGCAGCATGTTGTACTGGAAATTTAACCACCCAAAAATCTAGGAGGTTCAAATTATAATTTATGCTTTTTTGATCAGTAAAAGTATAATGCATGTTCAGTACTCTCATGCAGGAAATGCCTATCCCAATTACTTGGGGTGAGGCTTAGATGATGATGATGATGACTCTTATTGTGGGAAATGGAATTTTTAAGTGAAAACGCTGATAGTTGAATCTTTTTCCATGACTTTTTAAAAATTATCGTATGAAAACTGTGAGTTCCACCTTGTAGTTATTTAGACAGTATTGTAAGGATTTCTTCAATAGCTTTGAGAACGTGCAAAATTTAACTTGTGCCCCCTTGAAATTTATGTCATTAATCATGCTTGAACTCAGTATTTTTTTCTTAGCAGTCTTTTTTCTGAATGTTTTCAAATGCAATCTTTTGCTGCAACTGTCAATTTGTTTCTGTTGGAGTTAGATGGAAGCTTTGTAAAATAGAACTCTTGGAAATGAAATTGACCTGTTTCTTTTATGTATTCATGTCCAAAGATTGGGTCAGCACATGGTTCGCTCCCTCATATTATTGGCTCAGAAGATTATATTCATGACAACAGTTGTGGATTAGCAATATGTATCTTATTTTGTAGATATTTAATTATTACTGTTTTCTTATTTTGTTGTACACCTTAGATTTATATATAATTCATTTTTGGGATCCATGAGTATGTTTACATCCCTTGCTTTTTGTATAGGTTGGTTTTTGGATTTCTAATTCCCTTTCTGTTTTGGTTGTGTAATTTTTTAGGACTTTTTTGGTTGTTATTTGTGTCCTTTCTCTTTTTATTTTATGAAATAAAAGATTGCCAAATGATGTAGCTGTTTTCTGTTGAAAATGGCTAACCATGATGCGGACTGTACAGCAACTATGTTTGCTCTATGGGGATAAACACTGGTGTCTGATGGCTCTTTTTTTTTTTTTTTTTTTTCTTTGATGGTTAGATCTCTTACATTTATTTGATGGGGATCTTGATTGGTGCTGGTTTCCGGTTGTCCATTTATGGTCTTCTTCAATGGGCAGTTTCCTAAACTTTTGATAGTTTTTTTTTTTTTTTCTGGATAGACTAGGTGGGTAAAGGCGATCCTAACCACTGGATTATGTCCTGAGAATGCCATAAATGGTTCAGATTTAATGGAAAAGGGCTAGAGATCCGAATGGCTACATGTTCAATATTTCCTAGATCCGATATTCCAGAGAACAGCAGCCATGTTCAATCATTCATCCTCAAATTATGTTTGCACTACATTATGTAATAACTCAGAAGAAGCATGGATTTTTATTGGTCATTAATGATGTAAGTGTGGCTTCCAATTCCAATTAGAGTTGCATGATTGTCCCATACAAAATAGTGATTGATCTGATGCACTGGCATTTACCTGGAGTTTCTTCAGGCCCATGGGACACTAGTTTGTGGCAAGCATGGTGGAAAGACTTTTGGCATTTGCACAACAGCCCCTTCTGCACAGGTATGTATTTGCTATTGTGTTTCCAACTGTCTATAAAGAATGGAAATGCTTCCTTAACTCTTGTTAATATGAAAATGTCATGTTTTCCTTTGTTTCTGATGTTATGGGATGAAATAGTCTAGTATGTTTCCCCAATAAATTCAATTTATCTTGTTTTCAATTGGCATTTGTCTACCTAGTATCATTGGTAGTCAGGTGGTCTGGGATCTGGCATTTAAAAGAGATCTTGCAGATGATGAATTTGATGAAATGCACTAACAGTCTACATTCAATGGAGAAAAAGATTTGGTAGTTAGGATCTTGTTGGCGGGCATCAGATCAATGGTATTTTTTTTTTTCAACATTCCTTGTATCTATGCTTATTTGCATATTCCTGCGTGCAATAGTTAGAGAAAGAAGGTTTATGTGCATGTATATATTGATTTTCTTCTTCTTTTTCTTCTTTTCTCACATGTCCCTGTATTGTAATCTCCTCCTGATGGCTACATTTACTTGGCAGCATTGTGGCTCATACTTCACCTCTGTTATGTATTGGAGCATTGATGTGAAGATCATTTTGACAGCCTGACATTGGGAGACCCTGATTTTCCCCATATTGAAACTATTAGTATTGAAATAACTGCTATGCTTTTCCCCTTTTCCACATTATTTCAGGTCTTGACCTTTTATATGCTTTATGTGTGACTGTGAGGGAAATTATAGGGATCAAATTTTTGACTGATTGAAGTACAGGGGAAATTTTTCATGACTTACAATGTTAAATTGTATTGATCAATTTTTTCAAGTTCATGATCTGACTCACCAACTTACATTCAATTTTTCCAGCTGCCACCCCACATTGAATTACTAGTCGCAGCGGTCACACAAATCAATGAACCTGACAGCATATATGGGATCATCCAATCATACAAGGTGCATTGTTTTATCATAGTTGCATGAAATTTGTTTTGGTTTTGTACTGCCACCCCACATTATTTATTTTTTTCTTTTTTAACATTAATTGTTTGAGGACCTTGCAAGAGGGAGATAGCAATGAATTTCATATGAAGCTTATAGACGCAAAGCAGGTGATAGTAATGGGTTTGTTCATCTTTTTTGTCTCAAGGTTTTCTTGGCAGATAATATGTTACAATATTTGGGTCATAGGGTTAACCCAGATCATCTTTGTTGTCATCTTTC
Organism: Magnolia officinalis; assembly: GCA_021015155.1. Taxonomy (NCBI): domain Eukaryota; kingdom Viridiplantae; phylum Streptophyta; class Magnoliopsida; order Magnoliales; family Magnoliaceae; genus Magnolia; species Magnolia officinalis. The sequence continues at coordinate 26,808 of JAJHSJ010002328.1, forward strand.
TCTTCTACATGGGCTATTGGAACTCACCATGGTAGAGGCTCACATTGATACCACTCACATGTCAGCAAGGTTCCACCCAGTGTTCGACCCCTGCCAACTATTACATACACACCCCAAAGTGCAAACAAATAAAGCATGGTCGGTCAGGTTTGACTCAGATCCAATCTGATTATTAATCGGACCCCAAGATCTGGATCCAGTCCGACTTGTTGATGCTCTGGAGTTGGTATCTAGAGAAAGATGAAAATGGTTAAGGTCATGGTAGCTTCATTAACATCTTTACGTTCATATTTCTATCTTATACGAACCTTTTAATTTATCTTTACATTGTATCTTTGCTTCATATCATAGTGCTTACAATTTTTCTATAGGTTGTGGGAGCATATTTCGAGAAGATTGGGTCAAAATCTTTTGCAGTTTATTCAATTGCTGTGAGAGATGCAGAGAATAAGACCTGGTTTTTGAAAAGAAGATACTTCTCTTTTGAAGTACTTTTTGACCTGGTTTGTGAAAAGAAGGTACTTATCTTTTGAAATACTTTTATCTTAGCTATGTATATCTTAGGTTGAGCAAATTTTTGGTCCTCTAACATAGCTTCTGACCACAGTTCTTTTCTCATGAATCCTGTTGGTAGTCAAATATTTTCTAAAATCCTTGGGACTAAGAGTCTAAGACTTTCCTAAAGTGTCTTTCTGCATCAGAATGGAGAGTTCTACATTTGGGAATTTCGACTGATATTTTATGACTTATTGTCTGCAGATACAGAAACTTTGAGCGACTCCATCGGCATCTTAAAGATATACCAAATAATACATTACATTTGCCTCCAAAGAGGTTTCTTTCATCAAGTATTGAGGATTCTTTTGTTCACCAGCGGTGTATTCTGCTTGACAAATATTTGCAAGTGTGATATAGTTGCCCTGCTTTGCATTCCTTCGATTGTGTATCGGTTCTGTCAGGCTGCTTTCTGAAATGTTCTTTCTTTCAGGATCTTTTGTTAATAGCCAATGTTGTAGAACAACATGAAGCGTGGGATTTTTTAAGTGTTACCTCAAAGGTATGCAGCCATTCAACATATTGATTTCTGCAATCCTGAGTCCTATCACTTCTGGTGGACATGCACATGTTTGTATCTTTAGGCACATTTAGGTTCTTTTAAACATGAACAATAGTTGCCACCCTCTAATCCTTTATGTTGTTTTATTCTGAGGAATTATGTTTTTGGAAAATCTATGAACAATAGTTGCCACCAAGCCTGCATTAAACAGAAAAGCAACACAAGCAACTCCCAGCAGGCAATGACTTGGATGCAGTCCAACTTAAAAGAAAATATCCCCCTGCAGCTTGAATTCCGAAAGCGCTGAGCCAGCACCATAGATACCTACCCGCACACCATTACTCCTGCAGAACATGACTGCAGACAAGCCTCGGCGGGAAATCCCGGGATTTTTTAAATCTGACCACTCCAGCCCAGAAGATAAGATTATCTGCTGCATTGAGGGACTCCGAAATACTGGTCCTGATGCCTTCTACTGCTACACAGCTCACCAAGGATCGACAGAAGAAACCAGTCCCTTGGAAACAATGGCAATCATTGGCAACATGGAGATCATTGACATTAACCAAGGTACGTTGGCTGCATAGACTGGTGGATACATGAGGGTCAGCTTTTTTTTTTTCTTTTCTTTTTCATTTTTTGTTGATGAGAAAGATTTTCTCTATGGCTACGGATTTTTGGTAGCTATGAGCTATATAGCTACGGATTTAATCTATGTAAAGCTAGCCCATTAACTGCAGTTTTCGTAGACAGATTCAGATTCTTTTTCTTTTTTTTTTTTTTTTTTTTTTTTTTTTTTTTTTTTTTTTTTTTTTTTTTTTTTTTTTTTAGCTCTTTGTTTGCACGCATTTACATATGTAGATCTGATCTATACCATTGCATCCCCCTCCAGATTGTTTCTTATTTCACATTTTTCTTAATTAGCCTCTTCTTCTTTTTCTAATTCTGTTTTTCCTTACTTTGTTAATTATTTATTATTATTTATATTTTTTTCTTTCTTAGGCTGCTTGGAAAAGAGCTAAGGAATCTAAGGACGGTCTGGATCACACGCTTGTGCATGCCATGTTGGGACGACGGAAGAGGATTGGTTGGTGAATCTGGTGACCTTTAGCTTTCGAATGCTTCCAAATATTATTATTGCATTTCTTTCTCACATTAATGGGCACCTTTGTACACTTGAAAATCACTAGCAACGTGAAAAAAAAACAAACAAACAAACCATTCATAAATGCAACAGGAAGTAGAATGAAAAGAGGTTCAATAGTTTGGATAGCAGATTTCCTATAATATTCACTATTATTTATGCTCTATGGTTATGGATCAAATCTTTAGCAACAGATTTCCTATCTACTGCTACGGATTTTATCCATAGTCCTATCCCGCCGGTAAAAGATTCTGGCCGCCGGTAAAATCTTTACCAACCGAGCCCTTGCCAGCTGCTCCCTGATAGCCGGAAAATATTTACCGGCAGTTTTTGGACCGTTGCCGGCGGTTTTGACCGCCGGTAAAGTCCGACTTTGTTGTAGTCTTACATATAAATAAAACCATGGACCTTCTGCACATGTGCAGTAAACCAAAAATTAGATTGACTGAACGACCTAGCCAGTGATTGGGACATCTGTTTGTTGAATTAAGGCTATTGAATGTTTTTTTCATTTAAATGGTCCATCAATCATCCCTCATGAAATTTAGTTCAATGTAATATTTGTTTGAAGGTTATATAAATTGGGAACAGAAATTAGGTCAGTTTAGTATTAATTAGTTCCATGAAAGCCACGTGTACAACTTTTTAATGCATGTGTACAGATCACGGCAGAGTAGTAAAATTTAGGTCCCCATACCATCTGTTTTGCCAGCTCATTAAAATTAGGTAGACCCAAATCTCAGGTGGACCACATCTCAGGAACCATTGGTGATTGAAGCCTACCATTAAAATCTTCTTGCAGCAACAAGTTTTGGATCAATTGATACATGTGGTTTTCCTTGAATATTTAGATTTGTGTGACCCAATCAACAAGTTTTAAATAGCAAATAAGCAATGGAATGAGCCTTAGGGTTTTATTTTATTTTATTTTTTAAAATGGTGGGCATTTAATCACCACTATTTATTATTAGTGTGCTCCACCTAATCTTTGGATCTGCCTAATTTTTTATCCATGCCCTAAAGTAAGTAGAAAAATAGATGAATGTCATGGATAAAACACATACATCATTGTGGGGCCACGGCTAGCCAGCACAAAGGTCTTGTCACCGGACGGGCCGAATCCTTTTTTACAGCTCATTTTTGGACATGAGCTAAAAAATGAAGTAGATTAAAAAACTCATGTTTAGTTGGGAGTCCACAAACGAAGCACATATAAGCCTCACTTAAACCACACCACGAACCAGTAGGAATGGAAATGTCCACTATTGCAATTTGATTGGGCCACATCATCACACTGCATTTTGTAGGGTCATTCCCATGAGGACGACTAGGAAATTAAACCACAAATATAAACCTCTGTGGGTAGATCCCTGTGGAGCCCACCGTGATGTGTGGCCATTCATCCATTTTGATGGCTTATTTTTGGGCATGATATAAGAAAGAAGTAGATCCAAATCTCATATAGACTACACCATAGGAAACAATGGTGATTGACTATTAAATACATCTTGTGCATGCAAAAGTACTTTTGGATCAAGCTGATATTTATTTTGGATCAAGTTAGATATTTGTGAGGTCCCTTCATCCAAAGTCCTCGTGACTTTATCAATAGGTTATATGAAGAATAAACATTCCAGTGGCTCATAAGAAGTTTTTAATGGTGTGTATTTAATCATCACATTTTCCTATGGTGTGGTCTACCTGAGATATGAATTAACCAGGTTCATTTTTTGTTATCATTCCCTAAAATCAGCTTTCAAAATGGATGGATGAGATGGATGTAAGGCACACACATCAAAGTCGGACCCATAGTCAAGGATCCACTGAATCACACCTCTCCCTCTTGCCCACTAGTATAGCATGTGGTGGAGATTCCAGCCAGACTTCTCCCAATTGGGATTCTCTACTTGTCACAAACAGAAAATTCTTATTTTCCTACATTAGTTTAGGTCATATTTGCCATTACTTCATAAAATGCTGTGTGATGATGTGGCCCAATCAATTTGCAACAAACAGAAATTTATAAACAAAAATTCTGTTTAGGACAAGCAGAAGAATCACGATTCTCTCCTTCGCTCGTGCATTTAGCATGACCGGACGCAAAAAACATGGGCGGTTAGAAAAAAAACATAAAGTCCAACCATGAAAAAAATAAAATCAATGTACACGTGTGGTTCACTTGATGAGTGTACATCCTTACCTTTTTAATCATACAGCTAGTGCACAGTGCTAAGTGCCTCATGAGTGGCCAAGTCTCTAACACGTGTACACCATGTATGGATCCCTGGCACTTATTAATCCACCCTCCATAGCAAGAGGCCTGAAATCCATTCTTTATAGCAAGAGGCCGTACGTCGTTGAAGCACGACCCAAATTGATGATGATGCTTTCTGGAATAATAGACCCTACCCAGCGTGTTATACATCGGGCTTCTATTGATTGAAAGTGGATTTATTTTCATTTTCAAAGTAAAAAAAAAAAAAAAAAAACCAAATTTCCAATGGTTAAAATGATTAAATTTTAAATAATTTATTTGTTGTGTATCACCAAACAAGTTCAGATTCATTGTAATAAAGGGTTTAAATCATTGAAAGGTGATAAGAATTCAAAGGATAAATCCCCAAAGCATTACATTATAATATGTTGGGATGCATTGGCATGGGTTGATCCCCACGGGCTGTGGGGTATCTGACTGTGAGGCCTGCTATGACGTATGTTCCTTACATGGTTGTTGTCGATCCATTTTGAAAGCTCATTTTAAGACATGATCTAAAAAAATAAAGAATATCCAAATCGTGGAACAAACCACAAGTAACAGTGATGATTGACCATTAATATATATTTTTTAAAATTATTATTTTAAAGAAAGTAAGTGAGAAATATTTTCTTATTATGTATCTAGGACAAAGCATAAAAGGAAACAACAAATGAGGCAAATCCTAATATAAAAGAAAGAAAATGAAAAAGAAGTAATCCACACCTCGGACGCAAAGGAGCAAAAGGGAAGACAAAAAGAGAGGAGGGGGAAACGTAGAGGAAGGTCACTAAATAGGTAAAGCCCACAGCCTAGGCCAGGCATCATATAAGATCAGTTATCTTAGTCTTAGTGATGAATCTAGAAGTAGAGTGTATGTGAATGACTGCTGGCCTAGAAAGTACCGCAAATGGTAGAAGATGAAGCGAAATAGCGAAGTCTCGTAGGGAACATGTGCATCAGCCAAGAGGAGGATATCGGGCCTTTACACATAGACTTTGTTGATTGTCCACGAGCATGCTAGTCCCTGTAAATTGATCAGAGCAAAATATAGGTAAGGTAGAGAATAAGATTTGCAAGCATTTTACACATTATATTAAGAGGAAATTCCCAGTATAGAAATAGCATTGGGAGAATAGCAAAGAAGCACATCCCTGGATGCAAAGATCTTCACGCAGGCCAAGGTTGAAGCAAGAGCAGTTCTAGATCGCCAGACAAGCAAGCAAGTGGGAGACCAACCCATGGGAAAGCCAGTAGACAGTAGGAAAGTCCCAAGCAACAGAAACATTGTTAGGGGCCTTTATTGCAATAGAAGGTCGACAAATAAAAACTTTCTCTACACTACAAAAATTTTTAATATGATATTCGTGTGGTCCTTCCATCCATGTCCTTTTTACCATATCAAGGGGTTGGATGAAAAATAAACATTTCGATGGCCCCCAAGAAGTTTTTAATGGTGGGTGCTCAATCACCACTGTTTCCTGTTGTGTGGTCCACTTAAGATATGGATCTACTTCATTTTTGCAATCATTTTCAAAAATGAGCTGTCAAAATAGATGGACAGCATGGATGTACGGCACATACAGCACGCCGGCCCCACTTAGGTAGATCCAATGATCCAAGCCACACAAGAAGAGGACTTTACCATGATGTCTGTGTTTAATCCATGTCATTTATCTTCTTTTTTTTTTTCCAGTTAATTCTTCTTGGGCCAGCCCACTTGAGTTTTGGATCTGCCTCAATTTTTAGGTTCGTATCCAAATATCATTTGGGAAAATCAGATAGACAGTGAATTTCTCACATACATCATGGTGGGCCCCACCCGATGAGTGTACATCCTTACCTTTTTGATTTGTATATACAGCTGGCGCAGTGCTAACTGCCTCGTGAATGGGAAGCAGTTAGCTCGTGTCAAAGCTCCGTGGGTTCCAACATGATGTATGTGTTCTATCCACACTGTCTATTCATTTTTTTTCAGCTCATTTTAGCGCATGAGCCCAAAAAATAAGGCAGATCCAAATCACAAGTGGACCACGCCACATGAATTAGTGGGGATTAAATGTTCATGGTTAAAAACTTACTAGGGGCCAAAGTTTTGGATCAAGCTGATATTTTTGTTTTCCCTTCATCCAGCTGTGGACCTTATCAACATCTTGGATGACAAACAAACATTACAATGGGCCAAAAGAAACTTTTACTGGTAGACATTCAATCAACATTGTTTTCCTAAAGCATGGCCCACCAGAAATTTAGATCTGCCTTACTTCTTGGGCTCATGCCCTAAAATGAGCCGGCAAAATGGTCATGGTGGGTCGCAGAGCTTTGACACCATCCAAACCATGTCATGAATGAATGGCCTAGGTCTCTGATATGTATGCCCCATGTACTGATATCTAACCACGTATTCCACTCTTTACAGGAAGATAGCAAGAGGCCCTCATTGAAGTAATTGGGTTTATTTTAGTTGTCTAAAACTGTTCCTGCCATAGGGCTCTACTTGGATTATAAATTCTTTAAAAGTATATCATATTTTAATATTTCAATCCTTTAATTACACAGAAAATTGTTTAAAATAAATAAATAAATAAATAAAAATAAAAAATAAAAAGCCAATTTTTCAACGGTAAAAATGATGGACACAAGTTTCTAACTCATCCTAATAAACGGTTTGGATCAACTGTTGGTGATAGGAATTCAAAGGATGGGATGCATTCAAGACCCCTCCAGCACCGACATCTGTGATAGAAGAGCTCTGTGAGGCCTACTTGATGTATGCATTTTAATGTCCATGACATCTATTTGTTTTGCTAGTATATTTTACCGTACAGTCCAAAAAATGAAGTAGATACAAATTTCAGTGGACCAACGAATTAAATTACCACCATTAAAAGCTTCCAAGGGCCACAAAAGTTTTGTATCCAGTTGATATTTGTATTTTAATTACTTTCATCCATGTCAGTGCAACCTTATCAATCACGTTGAATAACAAATAAATATTACTGTAGACCTTGGGAAGTTTTTAACGGTGATGAACACTGTTTCCTGTGGTGTGGTCTACCTAAGATATATCTACTTTACTTTTTTTGGGCCATGTACTGAAATGATCTGGCAAAACTGATGGACAGTGTGGATGTATACACATGTATCCAGGTGGTACCCACGGTCAGGGCGTCGTACCTAATCCGTCTTTAACTTTATCATCACTCATCAGGTTGGAATGCAAATAAATATTACAGTGAACCCGAGAGAGTTTTTAACCGTTGAAGTTCAATCATAACAACTGTGGTACACCTCAGATTTACATCTGTTTAATTTTTTGGACTCACCCCCTAAAATAATCTGGTGAAATGGATGGACGGCAGAGATAAAACACATACGTCAGCAACTCGGATTCGGTAGTGATCCCTCCTGTACTACGTCGGTGCTGGTCGGTGCCATATTGATATCCATCGATTTCTTTTCTTTACAAGATGCGATTCGGTATCTTGAAGCGCCAAACACAATCACACCGAATGTAGTCAACTTCACACGTGTGTCAGATCCAGGACGTTCATCAGATAGTACCTTACTTCATTTATCTTATTCTAGAAATCGAGCGAGTCGTTCATCATACCGGTCACACATGCACATTGATTCTAAACCACCGTTTCATTTTCATAAGCGTGATCAATTTACAATTACGGAGGCCCACCTTATTCTTCGACCAGCTGATTCTACGGCTAAGAAACACGCATCTTGCAAACCACCCAATGAACAGTCCGGATGATCCACATGTGTGTTCAAACTGGCACACGTCATTCAGTTATGTTTGGCACGTGAAGATTTAGATTGAGTTCATGTGAGCTGCTGCTAACGGCTGTAAACGTCACTTTAATGAAAGGCCCACCGAGTGGAACGTTGGAGCAAACAACCTCCTTGGATTTTAGTAGACCAGTCGTGATCATGTGGGCCACTTGATGTTGACGGTCTGTCCGGTTGACATGCGCAGGTATCCATCCCATACACAAAACCATGCATGCATGCGTACGTGGACATCAACAAGACGCAGACTGCTTACATGGCTAAGTGAAGCCTAATTTGATGTTGACGAGAAATCCACCCCGTACATCCGTTTTTCAAGCTTATGTTAGGTCACATTTCTGAAAACGAGGCAGATTGAAAACTCAAGTAGGCCACAAGACATAAAAATGTGGAGAGGGAAAATATCTCCTTAGGGTTTATTGTGATGTTTATATACCATCACTCCTACTATGCTAAACTGAAAATACAAAAATATTAGTCTGATCTAGAATTTTTGTGGCCACATGAATGTTTCTAAAGTGGATGTCAGTTTAATCCCCACTATTTCCGGTCAATGTAGCCCATGCTCATTTTGAGTCTACCTCATTTTTTTGTTCATGTGTTTAATACGAGCTGGAAAAATAGATGGACGGGTGGATTTATCAAGACATCATGGTGGGTCCCACCTAGCTATAGACACTGAAAAGAGTTGCAGGTGAACGACGTCTGATTGAACATATGAATATCAAACGAGCATGCATGTCCTCACTTCAACATACATGATCATACACGTTAGGTACGTGTACTCCATCATCCATCATTTTGACTGAATGAAGAAGCAACAAAGTAGGCATGTCTCACATGAACCCACATTACATACATAAGCAGTACACCTACAAATGAATGCTATCATAGGGCTACAAACGAATGCTATCATAGGGGTGGTTTTTAGGGTTGAAGCATTGGGTGAGGATTCAAATGAAGCCTTTTTTTTTTATTTAAAATATTAATAAATTAATATTACTTAAAAATAATAATTATATATAATTAAAAAAAATATTATCAAAAAAAGTAAACTAGACCAGTGTTTAGTCATTGGAGAAAGTTTTTCCTAACTACTAAGAACAGTTGGATAAGCATATGATTTAAGAAAAAAAAAAACGCTATCGTAGTTCATATTGGTCAGCTTCGATACCGATATCATATTAGTCGATATATCAATTGTATCGGTGATAAAATTTTATACAGAAATTTAAAATATTGAGTTTGATTTTATAATTTTTAGATTTTTTTAAATAGACACAAGCTCCTTAAAATAAAAAGAAATAATAAAACAAAATGATGACAAAGAATATATTCATAATGAAAGACAAATATCATTATATATCGAGATCTATTGAAATATTTTGAGATTTAATTTAAAACATAACCAAAGTTAATTAGAAAGTGAAGGAACTCGGGATTGGAAGAATCTTACTACTTACAGTTTATTTAAAGTCCACTATTTTAATCTTTTGAGACATAAATTTATTAATTAATTTTATATAATTAAATTTATTAATTAAATCTTTTTGGACATGAACTGGACGCAGATTGCCTACATGGCTAAGTGGAGCCCAACATGATGTTAACGAGAAATCCACCCCGTCCATCCATTTTTCAAGCTCATGTTAGGACACATTTCTGAAAACGAGGCATATCGAAAACTCAAGTGGGCCACACGACATGAAAATGTGGAGAGGGAAAATCTCACCGTTGATATCTTTTTAGGGTTTATTATGATGTTTATATGCCATCACTCCTACTGGGATGAACTGAAAACACAAAAATATTAGTCTAAGCTAGAATTTTTGTGGCCACATGAATGTTTCTAAAATGGACGTTCATTTAATCCCCACTGTTTCCTGTCGATGTAGCCCATGCTCATTTTGAGTCTACCTCATTTTTTTGTTCATGTGTTTAATACGAGCTGGAAAAATAGATGGACGGGTGGATTTATCAAGACATCATGGTGGGTCCCACCTAGCTATAGACGACTGAAAAGAGTTGCAGGTGATCCACGTCTGATTGAACATATGAATATCAAACGAGTATGCATGTCCTCACTTCAACATACATGAACATAGACGTTAGGTACGTGTACTCCATCATCCATCATTTTGACTGAACGAAGAAACTACAAAGTAGGCATGGCTCACATGAACCCACATGATACACATGCAATACACCTACAAATGAATGCTATCATAAGGCTACAAATGAATGTTATCATAGGGGCGGTTTTTAGGGTTGAAGCATTGGGTGAGGATTCAAATGAAGCCTTCTTTTTTATTTAAAATATTAATAAATTAATATTACTTAAAAATAATAATTATATATAATTAAAAAATATTATAAAAAAAGAAGTAAACTAGACCGGTGTTTAGTCATTGGAGAAAGTTTTTCCCAACTACTAAGAACAGTTGGATGAGCATATGATTATAACAAAAAAAAAAAAAAAAAAAAAAAAACACTATCATAGTTCGTATTGGTTAGCTTCGATACCAATATCATATTATCCGATATATCAACTGTATCAGTGATGAAATTTTATACGGAAATTTAAACTATTGAGTTTGATTTTATAATTTTTAGATTTTTTAAATAGATACAAGCTCCTTAAAATAAAAGGAAATAATAAAACAAAGTGATGACAATTAATATATTCATAATGAAAGTCAAATATCATTATATATCGAGATCTATTGAAATATATTGAGATTTAATTTAAAACATAACCGGAGTTAATTAGTAAGTGAAGGAACTCAGGATTTGAAGAATCTTACTACTTACAGTTTATTTAAAGTCTACTATTTTAATCTTTTGAGATGTAAATTTTTTAATTATTTTTATATAGTTAAATTTATTAACTAAATCTTTTTGGACATGAACTGGACGCAGATTGCCTACATGGCTAAGTGGAGCCCAACGTGATGTTGACGAGAAATCCACCCCGTCCATCCATTTTTCAAGCTCATATTAGGACACATTTCTGAAAATGAGGTATATCGAAAACTCAAGTGGGCCACACGACATGAAAATGTGGAGAGGAAAAATCTCACCGTTGATATCTTCTCAAGGTTTATTGTGATGTTTATATGCCATCCAAACCATTCATAAGGTCACTCCCACTAGGATGAACTGAAAACATAAAAATATTAGTCTGATCTAGAATTTTTGTGGCTACATGAATGTTTCTAAAGTGGACGTTCATTTAATCCCCACTGTTTCCTGTCGATGTAGCCCATGCTCATTTTGAGTCTACCTCATTTTTTTGTTCATGTGTTTAATACGAGCTGGAAAAACGGATGGACGGGTGGATTTATCAAGACATCACGGTGGGTCCCACCTAGCTTTAGACGTCTGAAAAGAGTTACAGGTAATCCACATCTGATTGAACATATGAATATCAAACTAGCATTCATGTCCTCACTTCAACATACATGAATAGACACGAACATACACGTTAGGTACGTGTACTCCATCATCCATCATTTAGACTAAACGAAGAAGCTACAAAGTAGGCATGGCTCACATGAACCAACATGATACATATGCAGTACACTTACAAACGAATGCTATCATAGGGGCGGTCTTTAGGGTTGAAGCATTGGGTGAGGATTCAAATGAAGCCTGCTTTTTTTTTTTTAATTAAAAATATTAATAAATTAATATTACTTAAAAATAATAATTATATATAATTAAAAAATATTATAAAAAAAAGTAAACTAGACTGGTGTTTAGTCATTGGAGAAGGTTTTTCCCAACTACTAAGAACAGTTGGATGAGCATATGATTTAAAAAAAAAAAAAACGCTATAGTAGCTTATATTGGTCAGCTTCGATACCGATATCATATTAGCCGATATATCAACTGTATCAGTGATAAAATTTTATACAGAAATTTAAAATATTGAGTTTGATTTTATAATTTTTAGATTTTTTTTTTTTTAAAATAGATACAAGCTCCTTAAAATAAAAAGAAATAATAAAACAAAATGATGACAATGAATATATTCATAATGAAAGTTAAATATCATTATATATCGAGATCTATTGAAATATATTGAGATTTAATTTAAAACATAACCAAAGTTAATTAGTAAGTGAAGGAACTCGGATTGGAAGAATCTTATTACTTACAGTTTATTTAAAGTCCACTATTTTAATCTTTTGAGACGTAAATTTATTAATTAATTTTATATAGTTAAATTTATTAACTAAATCTTTTTGGACATGAACTGGACGCAGATTGCCTACATGGCTAAGTGGAGCCCAACGTGATGTTGACAAGAAATCCACCCCATCCATCCATATTTTAAGCTCATATTAGGACACATTTTTGAAAACGAGGCAAATCGAAAACTCAAGTAGGCCACACGACATGAAAATGTGGAGAGGGAAAATCTCACTGTTGATATCTTTTTAGGGTTTATTGTGATGTTTATATGCCATCACTTCTACTGGGATGAACGGAAAACACAAAAATATTAGCCTGATCTAGAATTTCTGTGGCCACATGAATGTTTTTAAAGTGGACGTTCGTTTAATCCCCACTGTTTCCTGTCAATGTAGCTCATAATAATTTTGAGTTTACCTCATTTTTTAGTTAATGTGTTTAATACGAGCTGGGAAAACGGATGGATGGATGAATTTATCAAGACATCACGGTGGGCCCCACCTAGCATCAGACGACTGAAAAGAGTTGCAGGCAATCTGCGTCTGATTGAACATATGAATATCATATGAGCATGCATGCCCTCACTTTAACATACATGAACATGCACGTTAGGTACATGTACTCCATCATCCATCATTTTGACTGAACGAAGAAGCTACAAACGTAGGCATGGCTCACATGAACCCACATGATACACATGCAGTACACCTATGAACGAATGCTATCATAAGGGCAGTCTTTAGGGTTGAAGCATTAGAGGATTCAAATGAAGCCTTCTTTTTTATTTAAAATATTAATAAATTAATATTAATTAATAATAATAATTATATATAATAAAAAAAATTATAAAAAAAAATGGTACATTATACTAGTGTTTAGTCACCAGAGAATGTTTTCCCCAACTACTAAGAATGGTTGGATTGAGCACATGATTTTTTTTTTTTTTTTAAAGAAAAAACGGTATCATAATTCATGTTGGTTAGCTCCGCTACCAATATCATATCAGCCGATATATTGGTACAAGCTGATATATCAACCCTATCAGCGAAAATTTTTTGTATAGAAATTCAAAATAATAAGCTTGATTTTATCTTTTTGGATTTTTTTTAACGGATACATGTTTTTGTTACAAAATGATAACAAGGAATATATTCATAATAAAAATCAAATATCATAATATATTGAGATCTATTGAAATATATTAAGATTTAATTTAAAACATAACCAAAGTTAATTAATTAGTTAAGGAACTCGGGATTGAAAGAATCTTAGTACTTATAGTTTATTTAAAATCCACTCATTTAAACCTTTTTAAACGCAAATTTATTAATTAATTTTATATAGTCAAATTTATTAGCCAAATCTTTTTCTGATAATATGGTCAATTCACTCAATCTTTCTTGATACATAGTTAATCATACTTAGAATTTTATTAATTTAAGTTTCAAAAAATTCATTTTTGTATAAATAACTATTATAGGTATTGTCAATAATATTCTATAAGTAATATATGCATTTGAAAAGAATTCAGTTTTCTTTATATAACTAAGTGTACCAATTGCAATTTTTATATCTATTGATAAAACTTCTCTTAAAACTTTTAATTCTAAAAACAATTTTAAAATATTAATATAAAAAAATACTTTTCTTTTTCTTTTTAGAAATCAAGGTTAAGAAAATATTTTTTTCAAATCAATATCATTTAATAATTTTAATTTTTTAAAATCAAATAAAAAATCAAAAATATCTTCACAAGCTTTAAATTGTTCAAACATACTATAAATTTAAGAGATAAATTGATCTACTATATATGATTTTAATTTTTTAAAAATTAAATGTTTCTATGTATTTTACATTTTTCACAAAATACAGATTTTATTTTCATTTTAATTGCACTATCTTTAGAAGAAATATACCTGATTCAAAATTATTTTCTCTATATTTTTTAAAATATATAATAAGACCCTTTAATTTATATATAACAACAATCAATTTTTGTATCTTTACTTTATAAGTTCTTACGTACTAATTGTATTATAAGTTCTTACTAATTGTATTAACAATAAATAATATGTCATACCATATAGTCATGCTTAACAAATACTTAGAACTTTTCATATCATTTCTCGCTAAACTTTTAACTTAATTAACTTCTTGTTTTAGCTATCTTCATTAGTTTCTGCTGATCAAAATAAAGCTTATCTTATTTCTGGTACTTAGTATATTATTGCTTTAACACTTTTAATATGACTTTCCCAAGGTGTTTGTGATAATGATTTAAGAATTAATATGAAAGTTTTTCTTGTAAACTTTTCTACCGCTTTGTGAAAGAAGTAAATAATAAAAATATATGTCGTATCATTCCAAAAAAGAATATATATATATATATATATATATATATATATATATATATATATATCTATATATATTATATATATATATATATATATATATAGATAAAACTTTGGTACAAGAGTTTACCATATCAATAAGTAATGGGTTAAAGTTATGACAACCACATAATGTATAGAAGCCTCTAGTATTTATATCTAATAGCTTTTTTCGTATACATTTTCTTTTTCTTTCATATTAGATTCATTGTCGTATCCTTTTACTCTTACATCATTAATATTAAGTCCAAGTTTTTTTTATTATATTTATAAATTCATTAAAAAGTATTTGTCCAGAAATACTATTAAAAATTCTATAAAACACTCTTTTATTTTTACTAGACTTGTTGAAACATTAACACATCGTAATATAAGAGTCATTTGTTCTTTATGACTTGCATCGTGAGTATAATCGAGTATAACTGAAAAGTATTTTACTTCCTTAATTTGTATAATTATTATATTATTTTTGCTTCACATATTAGCATATGTATTAAATCATTTTGTATATTATGTCCAAAATAATGATTATTTATTTTACCATATTTGATACGTCAAACATATTCTTTCATTAGTGGGTCAAATTCTTAAATCATTTCAATTAAACTCAAAAAAGTTTTTTTTTTTTTATTTATTTTCATAAATCCTTTCATTTCTTCTACGAAATACAAAATTATTTATAAAAAAGTTTTTCACAATAACAATAATTCTCATTAGTACTTTTTTTAATGCCATTTTTTCTTTATTGATTTGATCTTGAACATTTGCATCAATTATCTTGTTTTTATTAATCTTATTTTCAAATCAACCCAAGCATTCATTTTAGTAATTTGTTGTTTAAGGTTTTTTTTTTTTTTTTTTCTTTCTGTTAGCTTGTTAGTACACCCAACTGTCAGCTCACACTTCATTGTTAGCCACCCCCACTAGGGATCGAAACCAAGACCTCAGTGTTGAAACGAGGTATCTTTCACTTAGTCTGTACCACTTGTTTAAGCTTAAAATTAAGATTATTCTAATCTCGAATTCATTCATTCACTAATTGAAGTTGATTATTTTTTAATTCAAACAACTTCCAATAAAAACAAAATATCATATCAAAATCTTTTGATATATTAACAATTTACTATTGATTTTATCTATTTAGCAAATTTTGAATGTAATGTGTCGTAGAAAAATGTTTAGAGTTTACTTTAACAAGAAATTTTAAATTTATATCTCAAATTAGACATTTTTCTACTAATAGATCTCTTAAATTTGTATTAATATTATCCTATCAACCTATATCATAAGTATTTATAGGTATATGATCTGATATTTTATTAATGTTTTCATCATCTTTGTATGAATCTTGTCAGAAATCGTCGCTTTCAATTCATGTTTATTTTTTTTTTCTAAATTTTTTGAAGTTTATCGTTATGAATATGTTCATTGATATCATATTTTTTTTTAAAATATTTTTTTTCTGACTCTAATAAATTTACTAATCTTCATGTATACTTATTATATTTTTATTGTTATTAATTATAAATTTATTAAGAGCTCATTTTTATATTGAATTAATTTTTCATTTTTTAAAAAAAAAAAGTTTTTAATATTCAAATTCAAATTTTCTACCAGAAAACATATAATAATTAAAATCTATCACAAATATAACATGTAGTAGAGAAAGATTAAGTTAGTGTAAATAAATCAAGTTCTAAAGTTTAAAAAACTAAAAAACTTGACACTGATAGATTAAGTAAAACGTTCCAGATATTTGCTATTTTAGATTTTCATTAAAAAAAAAAAACTCTAAAATTTTTCATTACAATTAATTTATGTTGTAACTTACCGACCATTAACACTCGATGTTAGCCTATACGCTAGTAATAGCAGTGAAGAACTGCATAAATCCGGTTAATTAACTGTAGGAAGGTAACGAATCCACCTGATTACCTAAATATCGAGTTTAGTCACGTGATTTGTTCACATATAGCACAAATCTAGTTGACCTATCACTGACTAATCAAGACAACCGTAATTAAATAAAGACATACCTAAAGCCGAGACAACTAAGAGTTGGATCTTAATTAACAAACCAAACTGACCCATTATCCTTTTTGCCTAAGAACCGATGATTTAGAGTGATTATAATTGAATCGTCATTTTTGCTAGTTGCAAATAAGTTACACTATGAACTTAACTAATCCAAACCCTAATCATTGCGTATAAGAAATCTCGCTACCCAATTCATTCAAGAAATGCCCTGATTATCCGAACAACCTCTACACTGCTCGTTAGTGGGTCACTAAACATAAGACTATAGAAAGATGCTCTTCGTAGTGGGATGTTCTTCGTAGTGGGCTTGACGTTCATCACGAGACATTGAGCTGAGGTCGTGTCTCGAATCGTTCAACGTGGACTCACAAGGCAAGTGCTTGAGTTGTACAAATACCTTAGATGAAAATCTGGAACTTAAGTGAAACTATCCACTTTATTCTTTCATGAAGTTGTAGCTTTCGGACCATCGATTTATGGCCAAAGTCGGGGTACCGATTAAAGACATTTCCTCATACATATCCGTATACCCGTGACCCCGATCAACAATCGGTGACCATCGAACAGACTTCTTATCATACCCATCGATCAACGCATTCAAATGGCAGGCTGATCATATCCATACGTAGATCATCATTAGGGCTAACTATCATACGGTGTATATCGACATGTACACTCCATAGTGAACTTTAGAAGTTAGAAACACTCTCCCGTAGGGTGAGTATAATGAAGACTTAGCTCTTAGGGCCATGCACAACTTATGCAACTATATAAAGCTTCATTTGGGCACCCCATGTCTCCATACGAATTTTTTCCAAGAATGAAAGAAAGAAAGAGAGAATGAGGGAGATCTTGGAGTGTTCTTGATGGATTCCCTTCGATCAAGACATAGCTTCGACGTTCTCTTCCATCGAATCCATTTCACTCACGATTGAGAGATAAGAAACGAACCCTACTTCCTAACCTATGATTTATTTTTATTTTATTTTTTTGAATTATATGAATCTCACCTAGTTACTTTGAAATTTGTGTAGGAATTGTTTTCCCCCAAATCTCTGACCTTAGGAGCTCAAAATTGGAGATTCCTCTTAAAAGTGTGGACCATTATCTCTAGATTATCATTTATCGATCCTTGAGGGTTTCAGTTAATGATTAGATGCTTGTAGATTAATTTTTGCTTGCTAATATGTTAACATTTTGATTTTTGCTATAATATATGCTATTAGTTGGATACGGATGCTTACATGTTTGATCAAATACCCAAGTGGTAGAATGTGTACGTTACTTTATCGAAGCTCATATGCTTGATTTAATGCTTAAGTAATTGTATTACTTTATGCATGCTCACGTGTTTGATCTAATACCTTAGTGAACGTAATACCCTATAGATGCTTACATGTTTGATGAAATGCTTAAGTGGTTGTATAATAGAACATATGTTATATATAATTATATGATGTAGTGTTTAGTTCATAACGATACTTATGATTGTTACGATGTTGGGTCAGTTGGCTAACCACCCAAACTAAAGTGGTAACCCGAGTTAGGGTGGTCACCCTATGCTTGTTCGATCGATCCAGATTGATCACAGACGACCAACAGTAGCTGGACTACACGAAATGCTTGCACTCAATGCCAGTTGCATCGGGTTCTCCCAAGTCAATCAAGTTAGTCCACTAGCCGATTAATTATGTATATTCACAATGTATAATATGACCAAATTGAATCTAGGATACCCCATTTTCAATTGATGGTCCATTCATAACTGTTGGTGTGATACGATCCCACTAAGACTCATAACACAGGCATAGTAGTATGGGACACTGTGTCTGACCTATCGGCCAATGCTGGGGTGACGAGCCTCTCCATAGTGACCAATGAGCATTAATGGAGGTGATAAATCATTGTTTAAACGGTCCCGTCAAATTACCTAGTCAATGGTTCCGTGCCAGAGTACCGTTCAAACGACTGGGCATGAATGGAATTGGGCGACGAGCCCTTTTCTTTTGTGGTGATTTTATTTTATGTGATAACTTTGTACCTCAAAACTGGGTGATTTTATTTTATATGATAAGTCCGTACCTCAGAATTGGTTTCAGTTCGATATTAATTTATTAACTTGGTAATCACTAAGCATGGAATGAAACAGCCTAGGAAATTTGTCCATCATGTTTATTGAAGAAAAGAAAAGAAAAAAAAAAAGAGAATACCCAACTAAAAAACAGTTGTGTTCGAAAACGGCTACCTGTTAAAGATCTTTAAAAAGGTTGACATAGCGTGAAGCCATTGATAAAAAAAATCAAAAGCTGGAAGAGTAAAAAGGCTGAACTGTAAGGCAAGTTTCGGTTTAGGTTAGGATATCCAGAATGCTCTGTTTGATTATCAATATTATCATGAAATTGACGATTAGACTCTTAATGTTGAGAAGCCGAGTATACACTATACACCCATAGAACTCAATGTTTAGAATTGTTCTAATTGATGAATTAATACTTTGAACTTGACTACGAAGTTTACCGTGCACTTAAGCCTAAGAGAAAGTAATGCCAATATTCATGAATCTTAGAATTCTATTGACTGGATTGTTTTTAAAAAATCACTCAGTTTTATAGGAATTGTCCCGTAATTCTTAAATTGTTTTTTTTCGCATACTTTGCCCGGGACTAGCAAAATACTGGTTGGGGATTGACAAAAACTTGTTCACCACCCTAAGTATAGGGTTGCAATGTAGTAATAATCTCGGTAAGACCGAGGTCGAATCCATCGGGACTGAACCTTTATGTAATCTGAAAGTAACCAGAACTAGAGCTAGAAGAAGATGTAGTCTAAATCAGGAAACTTTAAGGGAATAATTGTAAGCTACTTAACTAAAACTTGTAAAATTCAAAGGTGGGAAACTAAGGTGCCAAGGATCCACTTGTAGAGATCATGGAGATCTACGCTTGATTCAAGAACACAACTAGATTTAGAGTCCCAACTTTATCCAGTTAGAAGATATATCATTAAAATCCAAATCTAAACTTACTTTGATCCAGTTTTCAATTGTAGATAGGTATGAGAATTAGAATTGATTTCATCACAAAACCATGCCCATGAGACAAAGCAAACAATAGAATTTAACCAATCCATAACGAATCTAAAAGAGTTATGAACATTAGGAAGGATTCCATCATCCAACCATGACCAGGAGACGATGGTGAATAACATGGTTCCTACGCTCATAAGCTCGATAATGAAAAGAACATCCTCAAAGCTATCATAGATCCATTGTAATTTAAGTCACAATAAACCATTAAAAACTGAAAGCATTCTTATTAATCAAATTAGAATCAAAGTCAGTTCAACTTAACATGAATCAAAGGCATAAAAAGACATCCCATTAAGCTACAAGCTTCACCTCTTAGCCCTAGCTAAGAGGTTTAGCCTGACATGATCACGCTAAAGACTCTTTAAAGGAAAGATATAAACAAAGAAAATGAGGAAAGGAAGAAGGAACTCCTCCCAGCCAGCGTCCACTTCCGCTCTCTCCCTCGTGCTCCCACACTCCACACGTCCAAGATCACAAGGTGCTTCCACGACTGCCCAGGATGTCAAGAATGCCTTATCTCTTTTCCTCTCTCCATTTTATAGAGAAGGTAAGGCGGTAGAGAACCTCCTTTACGTAGTAAGGGCGGTGGAGAAAGTACTTGTGGAATGTGGAAGCTCTTTACGCACGCAAGAAGGAAGCGTAACCAAGTTGCGTTCAGTGGATTTTTGGGACGGCTGTACAGCCTGTCCCTGTATCTGCCACCTTGGCAATGGTTGGCCCCACCTTGACCTTCATATGGACGGTCCAGACCGACCGTCCGATCATGGATGGTGGGCCACATCTCCCCGTAATTTTTGGATTTCCCAGACGCGTTTCCTACACACGTACCGTGCTGACGTGTTCGGTGGGTCCCATAGTGATGTTTTCAGATAAATCCACCCCGTTCATTGGATTAATTCCTGGCGAAATTTCAGACGGGAAGGAATGTTTTTGGTTGAGTTTTGGTGTTGTCCACTGTATCAACTCACTTCGTCGTTCATCCTGTGTTTTTCATCAATCTACGTGTGTACACGTGTATGGGGCCAAAAGAAAAGCACGGCTAGGGTCATGGCCACCCTCCGGAGCAGATGGATGGTCCAGATCGTCGAACTGGATGATGGGTGGGGCTTGTTACTCAACTTAGCGTCCGCACCTTGCGGACGCTGTTGGCTTTTTGCGGAAAGGGTCGGGTCAGCCCGACTTTGACCGAGCTGCCCGACCGGTGTTCACTCCCCAAGTATAGGGTTGTGATGTAGTAATAATCTCGGTAAG
>JAJHSJ010000221.1:0-100000 GCA_021015155.1 Magnolia officinalis
AGGCCCCTCCAATGCCGTCCATAGGAAATGGACAGCTTCATCATGGTCATAAACAATGGTTCTCACCTTCCAGGGACCCCCGCTCTTCCGGATAGCTCCGACGCACATCCGGGTCTGCTCCATTAATCTCGAGCAAATACATAAACACGGCCTGTCCAAATAGTCAGGTCCCTCCAATGCCGTCCATAGGAAATGGACAGCTTCATCACGGTCATAACAGCGGTTCCCACCTTCCAGGGACCCCCGCTCAACATCCGGATAGCTCCGACGCACATCCGGATCTGCTTCATCAATTTTGAGATAATATATAAACATGGGCCTGTCCAAATGGCCAGGCCACTTCATCAATGTATCATATAGTATGAAGGGAAAGAAGACTCACTAATTTAGCTAGCAAGGAGAGAAAGTGTGAGTGCTTGGAATGTCGCCCTTTCTTTGAATAATGGATGCATATTCCACAATACAATCTGAGAATGAGTAAGTTTTTTAGTTTCTTCAAAAATGCATATGGGCACAGATTTACAAATAAAGATTTTAAAGATTGTAAAACAGAGTAAATGATTATATTAACTTCCAAGTATCGATTAAGAAGAAGAAAAATGTAAATGATGATGGAAAAGAAATCTCGATATATTAAATTATTGAAGAACAATAAGACATACCAAGACTACGGGTGCCCAGAGCAAGATAACTGCACCAATGTTGTACCTAGCTGCATTGACAGAACAAAAAAATTATATGAATGAAATGACAAAAAGCCAGGATATCATGGACCAAGAGGAAGATGAGTACCCTCAAGAAAAAACTCATGCCAAGCATATTTAATGCGACGAACTTTCATTATGTCTTTGGTTGGCTTCACCAAAGGTTTTATCTGCACTAGCAAGCAAGACATATTCAAAGAAGGTACAGTACAGACGTGATCACGTGACTTCAAAGCTTTGGGATGTTGCTAACATTCCCATAAAGGTTGGGATGCCCGCATTCTGATCCATCCATCTATACATGCATAAATACGTACATCCATACATAGATACTTACATGCATGCATCCAATTCCATTCAGAATCATGTATACATGCACACATGTATCTATGTATGTACTTATTAATATTATTCATGAGATAAATGTATTGTATTAGAAACAATGATTTCAAATAGAATGGAACTATTGAAAGCCAAAACCAATTCCACCTGCCCAACAATGATTGACCTAGAAAAAATCAAACTGGCTTTTCATTGATTTGGCGTGTTTTTAGTAACTCCCACCAGGTTATTTACTCCATGTACTCAACTAGGTGCCTAGGTCAAAATCAGTCAATTTGGATGGGTTGCTGATTGAATGAAAAATATTGGTAATAACTCACCTTACCCCAAACATCAATCCGCAGCAACAATCCTGGAGCATTTGCATAAACCTGAATGCAAGAGACAACGACCATAAGCGTGTTACACTGGGTCATGTTGTTGATAGTATCTACTAATATAATGTACCAGTGTGGGAAAAAGTGTGTCTGAGTGCGTGCATGTGTACATTGCCGAACATCTACACAACCCATCTCCCAAATTTTCCAATTCTTCTCCTTCTTCTCCATGTGAAACTAACATTGCCAAGCATAGGGATCAACTCCATTCAAATCAGCTTAAGGAAATGAATCAGCTTCTTGATTCCATACATAAGGAAGATGATGCCATCTGCAAATTTCCATGCACTTTAGTTACTTGGCAGTAAAATACCTGCAGTTTCTGTTTGCATCCCAACTCACAAAGGGCGCTGTTTGATATCATTTTCTCCTTCTTAGCACTAAGTAGGCCCTCATGATGATGCTCATGATCTCTGAATAGTTGTTGACTAGCTGCATATTTTAGAAAGAGTCACCAAGAGTCTCCAATGATTCCAAAGAAAATTCCTCTTGACATTTTTTGGTGGTAAGTGCTTCCATAACCTATTACAAAACAAGAGTAGCAAATGCTAAATCAGAAAATTTATCATCATCATTATGACTGAAGGAGGTCTCACACGCAATTACTTGACCAGTGTGTTATTGCCCAACTAATGTAAATGTCAAAATGTCAACTTGTCGAGTGTGTACAATATCCAACCAATCTAAAAGGTGAACCACCATGAAGATCTAGCATAAAAACAGACTGATTCACTCATCAAGCAAGCAACACGTGTACTTTGGATCAGATTAATAGTTCTCTATTGTTTTCTATGATGTGCCTCACCTGATGAGTGGAATTGCTTGATATTCACAATAGGGGATATTTATGGGAATCTACTTTACACACTACTGGTTGTAGGTGATCCATTGTCTTCCTAACATTTTCAAATGAGAACTGATTACCTACGACCGGTTATAGGCTAGTTATATGGATGACCCAATTTTAAACATTCAAAATTTTCAGAGTGGACTGGTTTCCCTATGATTGGACTGTTCTAAACATCATCATGATGGAATGCAATTGATTCTCAGGCTGGTTGGATGGCATAACAACAACATGGCCAGCTACCCCGATAGAAAATAACTGACAACTCACATGCAGGCCCAAATGATGGTTGGATCAGCCCTTTTCCATGCATGTCGGTTCAAAAAATGGAAAAAGAAAAAATGTCCCCTACATGGGGGTTAGAAAATGAAAAAGAAAAAAATTTCATTACAGAATCATTAGTACTATGGCTTCTGTTTTGTTTTGGTTCCCTAGAAAGAAAGAAGTCTCGGTTTGGTTAGAATTTAGTGCTACCATCATGCATTCATCATATGTTATAGGTTTTGGTTTTGGTTTATAAGGTCATTCCCATTGTGATGAAGTGAAAATACTAAAAATTATGAAACTTTTTAGCCACACGAATGTTTCAAACAGTGGTCACTGAATCCCTACTGTTTCCTCCCGTGCGGCCCACTTGAGTTTTGGATCCACCTCAATTTTAGTCTCATAACCTAAAATGATCTCTCAAAACGGACGCACCATGTGAATTTCTCATAAACATCATGGTGGGGCATCCTAGCGAAGGAATTTCCTGCTAGGCATGGGCAGGAAATCCGCATCCCGCTAGAGATGGCAGCCAAAGAATTATACTCGAGAAAACTTTCTCTCAATTTACTAGTCATGTGGCAGCCAAAAAGATGACAAGGTTAGGAATCTGAGAAATTTAATTTTTGCTGTAAAAGAATTATACAATTTTGTCTCTAGGTTAATCTGAAGATATGGCACAAATTAATCAACATATAGAAAGTTTTCATCAGAATTCTGTAAAATTGAAACAGTTATCTCATATTCTAATAATGAATTCATGACTCTAAACTTAAAAAGATGCCACGAAAAAAAGAGAGTATAAAGGAACTCGCAGCCAAAAAGTAAGCTAAATAGTTCCTTAAGAAAATGTATTTCTGATTCAGATAAGCCTCTCCTGTAAAAGAAGAGGTTCAACAAATGAAACTAAGGAAATACTGTCAAATACAAAGATGATGGGAATACAGCCAAACTGCATTGGATCTGCAGAATATTACCAAATGGCCATTTTCATTGTGTTGGAAACATCCACATTGGTTGTAAAGAACATCCACAATCACACCTACACATAAACTCTTTTACAATCCAAACAGTGTAAACAAAAAACAGCAGTAGTTTTCTGCAAAAAGAATTCTTTTCCACAGATTCCTCGTATCCAAACAGGGCCTAGTTCCTCTATACACTCAAACACATGCCAATCTAGCATACATGTGAGAGATCCAATACCCACCATATAGATTCCTTGACATGTGTGCTGGCAGGTAGAGGGGCTGCATTATAGAAGGGTATAGTTGGATACAAATTCTCAATATTAGCATGCCAGGTGCATTCCAAATCCAAGAGTTATAATGACCAAAGTCGTCATACACAACTAAATAATTGACAGCACCAGTCGCATGCAATTTTTTTTTCCATCAATCATGCGCGCACACTCTAGCAAGCCCGTGAAGCTCTAAATCCTACATCAATTCAAGCCCATGTAATCAATTTTTTCCCCTTGGTACTGGGACATGCTCAGCCCTTCAAGTTTATGCCCCTGTTATGATCAGTCCAATGAAATAAGGCCTGACAATAATGTGAAAGCAATGCAAAAGAAAAGAAGTTTTATCAGCATGAGAAACCAAGCCCTGACATTATACCAAGAGGTTTTAAGGATTTGAAGGAAAACATACAAACATTTTCAATACCATACATACTTTTGAACAAGTGAGAAGTTGTAAAAGATGATTGCATACTCAAGGAATTTGATGGAGTTCGGCAGCAAAATATCATGAAAGATAGCAGGTATATAAATATAAGACAGAACTCACCTGGAATTATGTAGAATTCATTTTGTCGATAGCGAAATTGGTTCAACATCGCTAAGAATTTTGTCGACAGCGAAATTGGTGCTTTTTCGCATCTCCCATACTAGTACTGTCCCAGCCACCACAAGCATTAGACCGGTCAGCTATATGAATCCTTTTCCACCATTCCACTCTATCAAGGGCCAACATAAGTTAGACCATAGGCCATCGAATCTTTTCTTACTGCCTCCCCCTTTTCCACCATTCCACTCTATCAAGGGCCAACATCGACAACATTAAAAAAAAAAAGGACCAGAGAACGGATGGCTGGAATGCTTTGACAGCTTTTGCATAGATGGCCGCTTTGATGGGTCTTTTACCAAGCACATAGCAATCATTTGCTTGAAAGACTAAATTAAAGAAACTCCCAAAAAGTTTGTAGTATTTTTTGCTATTTACTAAATGGAACCTGATCATGTAATCAATTCCTAGCAAAAAAAAAAAAAACCATAGTGTGCATTACCTAGACCAAAGCCCCAATCGGGAAGTCATTAATTTTCAGAAGGAAAGCTACATGCATTAGGGCATTTGGAAATGCCACCAAAGTTACCTTAGAAGTAACTCTATTAATACCATGCCTAGCAACAATGTATGTACTCCAACCTTGGATCGCTTGCACTCCTTCAAAAGAGATGCTTGGAGTTGCCTTAGACCACACTTGGTTGAACCATAGCTACAAATTCAAAGAATATAAAGAACATATATTAATATATAGATCAGAATAAACACAGCCACTACTTTTAAGAATGACGTCCACCATAGCAGATATATATATAAAATATATCTTCTATGGGATGTCAGTCCACTACTTTTTACCACAAACACAGCCAACAACGAATTTTTGTGGGCTGATATTGTTGTATCATTCATGGGACCATTTTTTACAATACTTTAACCTTGGAGATACCCCATGTTTCCACATCATAGATAAAAGAAAAACTTTTTCTGTGGAAATAAATAAATAAACATCACAATTGTATCCAAGGTTTGCCCCCACAATGGATAGAAAGTGCCCAAAAGATCAGATAACTATTGAATACTGAAAAGAAATTCTGGAACTATCAATACTCGGCAGAAATGAAAGCCAAAGATCAGATAACTAAGATTGTCCGATCTAGAGGGGTTTAAAACATGGTCCATCCATAGTGGGCCACATGGATAAACTATTTGGAACATTGGGCCCCACGTGTAAACTAAGATCTTGCGGATACTATGCATATCCTTATACAAACCGAGAGAACTTATATGCAACTCTCAGATTACAAAAAGTGCTAGCACAAACAATCCATGTATTGAAACAACCCATTGTAAATAAATGCCATTTGATGTTGTATTCTAGTATATACCCATCCTGTTCTCCAAAAACTATCATCGTAAACATCCAAAAGATGATGCAAACTAGTTCATCGGTCACTGCAAAGCAGTACACATGCACAAACTTTGAAAACTAAGGGAACGTACTTCATCTAAAAACGAATCCTTCAAGGATCCTCTAGCTTTCTTAAAGATTTGGATGGCCTCTAAATTTGTACTTCCCAGCCAAGAGAAAGAGATGATGATTTAGAATAAAGCTGAAATTGAATTGTCACAACTAAAACAAACAAACAAGAAAAATATTATTACTAAAACAAACTTACACCAAAAAGGTAATTGATGTGAGTGCAATAGTGTAGCAAACTAGCAGCGAATGCTAGTTTAGTTAGTTAAAATGGGCGAAATGGAAATTGAACTACAAATTGGCAGACAAAAATCCCCAACTGATTCACAAAATCCAATCTTATGTGTTGGAGGAATGCTCAGATAATCAACAGATGATATGGTTGAGTGGAGAAGAGGCAACTGTTGTAGTAAACAGGTAGTGGTAATTCAAATTGTGAAATAACATCAAATTCTAGTTAAGTCGTTAATGCTAATTTAGTTTAGCATGGTATACTATGACATGGAATTGCAAAAAATTATCCTAAATAAACAATACAAAAAGATCACAATCTTTCAAGCCCTAACATTAAAAAAAAAAAAAGCATATTATTGACCACTTTCTCTCACTGAAACAGCAAACCAAGTAAACATCTCTTACTGAAACATATCTAATTCTGCTTAGAGAGGTAATACCATGTAAGAAATATAGGGGGGGGGGGGGGGGGGGGGGGGGGGGGGGGGGGGGGGGGGGGGGGAAAGAACAATGAAAATGTAGAAACCAGACTGCGCAATAATTGAGTTGTCTGCCATTATGACTGTGCCTAGGATGATTTGGTCAATACAGAAAATATCAGTCATGTCAGATGATGGGCCCCCGACTAGGTTCTTTTATGGCCTAGTCTCTCAATTATGCATGGTACACAAAAATAAAAATGTCTTGGGCAAAACAAATTTACTTCTTTGGGCTGCCTTATTTTTGGTTCCTAAAGAATTTCATTATACATAAATGGATGAAGGCAGCTTTGTGAGACTAACCTTGATGAAATACTGATACATCCCATACGGTGTCTTTTGCACCCATTGTACCCTGAAAGTTCCAGCAATTAAATGTAAGTCAATATTCATAAAAACTCTTTCAGTTTCAATCAACTGAATGGCTTACCGGGGATGAGGTAAGAGGATTTCTTTTCTTTTCCTTTTTTGTTCTTTTCCTTCTTTTATAATCTTTTCCTTCTTTATAAAATAAATTAATTAATTTTTTTTAAAAAAAAGTTAAATGAGGGTAAGGGGAATTACCCATCAAGAGGATTAACAACGCCCAGGAAATGTGCTCCAAAGGATAGTTTATTGATTGTGTGGCTAATCTGGTGACAATAGATGAATTAGATAACAATATTGTTATTGAGAAAAAATGATAAGAGAACATTTACGCAACAGAATCTCATATTTACTAAAATGACAAAATTTAGTGCAAATTTTAGTGCCATTTCATATACAGAGATAGAGATTTATTTTTCAATGAATACCTCAAAATTTTATTGAAAGGAACTGAAAAGATAATATGGGATCAATCTTACATTAAAACTATCCTTCTGAAATACCAGCAAATCATGCACATGAATATTTGACTGTTGGAAGCTTTCCCAGGGGCAAAATGAAAATTACCAGCGACCTTATTAACTTCTAAGAATCCATAGATGTTGCATCCTTCACCTTCTTCATCTTTAATTCTTTGGAGAAAACCCTCTCGTTTGCACTAAAAGGGACACAAAAGTTAGAAACATATGAACATCATCCATCTATATTTATAATCATAGGAGCCAGCTATTCCAGTATTCAACTTACATAAGTTCACACTTCCGTATACTGGCAAAAATACGTAAGCCATATCATATTGATTTTCCTCGTTGGTATATAAAGAAGTTTTGTGGTAGTCAATTATGGGATAAAACTGCCATGTTACTGAAAATCGAGAATGACATATGAGATGGGTTTACATGTTATGCCTTTTTCGAAACCATAGTGCCAAACAAGTGTTTAGACCATTTCATCCACCCCACCTCACTGAGCTAGTACTGCCACCATGTCCCCCTTTTCAACATTATACACCAGGAACAAATATATGCAGATGGAACATCGCAATAGTATGAAGAAGGCATTATTAAATGAGGAAACATATACTTCAACCACCCTAGCACATTTGCTACCCGCTTAGCTATAGAACAAACTGACAAATCCTAGATCAACTGTTTGCAAAAACAGAAAAAGAGAAGGATAAAGTCAAAATAATAAGATGGATAGAGATAAACCATGTGATGTACCCTAAACCATTCATAACATGGGTTAGGTGGATCATATCCCAAATCAATTTAGAAGAATTAGAGATGGATTTTTATTTTGATTTTTTCCTGAAAAATGAGCAAAACCACATGTATTTTCCTGAAAATGTATCTTCAGGGACGCAAAAATCACCAACATCATGCTGTCCACATTTATTAATGTGAAAAAAGGAAGCGTGATACAACACAAACTCATTGTTAAGAAAATGTAAATATGACAAAATCGCAAAAAAAAAAAAAAAAAAAAAAGCAGCCTGCAGCATAAGACCGAGCAGGATAAAAAGCAGCACGACCGACCCCAGGCGGACTGCAAGGGAGGGGAACCTTGTTGGCCGATTGAGGTCTGAAACGTCTCTCGACAGCCCACTTCATGGTGACCATCCTCCCATCAATCTTTCGATTGTGCAGGATGCCCATCGCCGCCCTCGTGTGCCTGTCATACCGGAACCGGACAAATGCAAAACCCCGAGATTTGGAAGAACCCGGAAAAGTCGGGATGAAAACATCCATTAACCTACCGTACCTGCCGAAAATGAGCCATAGGTCTGCTCGATTGCAGTCGAACGGAACGTTACCAACAAATAAACAGAAATCTGACCTGGATTTTGTAGGGTTGGGTGAAGGGGAAGGAAGGTGCTTGCCTGTCGACCTCCGTTGACGAGTGTGGGAGGGAGATTTCCCCCTTGTTGCTGGCGACCTGCGATTTGGAGATTTCCCCTTCCCTCTGGCGAGCGGGGAAGGAAGATTCCCCCTTCTCTCTGGAGATTTCCCCCTTCTCACGGACGGAAGAGCAGGGCGGTAGGGAGATTTCCCTTCTCACGGACGAGACTCGGAAGGGCGATTTCCCCCTTCTCACGGAAAGAGAGAGACTGAGTGCGAGAGAGAGAGAGAGAGAGAGATGGAGAGATGGTGCGCGCGGGGAGAAAATGGCGGACGGGATGGGTTTCGTTTTGGGAGGGGTATTTTGGAGGGGCGCGTGACGGACGGCTCCTTGGGCACTTTGGGTTTTAGGACCGTGGGGCCCACTATGATGTATTTCATATATCCATTCCGTCTATTAATTTTAAATTATTATTTTAAGTGCTGATACAAAAAATGAGTTAGATCGAATCTGTAAGGAGACCACACAACATATTAACAGTAGAAATTTATTTTTATTATTTCTTATGGTGTGTCCACTTAGACATTTAATCTACATAATTTTTTGGCTCATGCACTAAAATTATATATCAAATTGTTGGACGGCTTAGATCAAAACACATATATTCCAATGGACCCATGGATCCCTTAAGCACCATCTATGTTTAATATGGTTTAGGTGAGGAGGTATGTTTTAGCTACAAAGCACTTAGGCTTAGCTACGGATTAAATCCGTAGCTATATTACTACAGATTTACTCCGTAGCTAAAAGCTTTCAAGTCCATAGCCTTTGCTCAATTTTTTGGTTAGTGATAGGTTAAATATGTTATCAACTCAGTCAAGCAGTAATGATAAAAAGCAGTACAATCAAACACTCCTAACTACTCTTATTAATGCAAGTATGAATGCAGTCATGATGAGCCCTCACTGACATACTCCCTCATGCGACACCATCTTACGTTGTGTGCATGCTTGCTTCCTCAGTGCTCAACATCTTCCAAGCACATGCAAGCATGATGAACATGATTACGAGGTTGTTATTGTCCATTTCAAACAGCGGGATTGGGAAAACTAAGGTAACTCCTTGTATCATTCCCAAACATGATCTATTCTGGGGGTCGTCAGTCCTAGACAATCTCATACGATGGTGTGTTTTAGGTCGCTGCAAGGGCGTTGCCAGGGCTGTACACAGAATCGTTGCACCACTCCCCCATCACCCTATCAATACAGGCTTAAGTTATACTCTGTACTACGGAAGAAGACTCATCGCCTCACCGCAGATTTAGAGTATGCTCGAGGTCACTCTACTAACGTTCCTACCAACTGGCAGTCTATTTTCGAAGCCCCAACCAGTCCACTTATTGACAATGGGACCTGGATGCAACCCGACTGAGGGACCAGCCAAGCTACGCCAGTGTAGGACGACAGCTCGAAATAGTATCCCATACCACCATAATCGGCTCACGAGTCTAGTTGCTCAATGGTCAGTACGGGGAGGCACGTGGCCCCAGCGTAGGCCGACAGCTAGACCACGGTGTCCCATAACCAACCATGCCCGGTCATGCTGAGTCTTAGCGGATAGAGTTACCATGGGTTAACGAGATTTTACTGGAAGTTTGGTACCCTAGGTTCAAGCAGAGAGTAGCGACCAAAACATGGTGAACATACATTAAACATATTGGTTACTTGACGAGCCTGACTAGCTCAAGCGCATAATCAACTGAACGACATGAAGTGCATGAGCACTTCGTGTGCCAAACCACTGTCGCCAACTGAAGTACGACTCGGGTTCGTCAAACACATCTTGCGTGGCGACATGAATCTCAATCACGATCTCAAGTCCTGGTTATCGATTGTCTGGACTATAGACATAGTCCCAAAACTCAATCAATCCTTATTTAGGAACATGTAGAGTAAAAAGAATAGACAAAGTAAATTAAGCATTGTTAACAAGCATATCATAAAGCATGTATTATAAAGCATGTTATAAAGCATGTGGTTAAAACACTATATACACAAGAATACAAACATATGTTTCACAAAGTAGCGGTTGGTTGTAAAGTAAATAACCACATGGAGGAAATCATGCAGGACTCTAAGGTAGTTGAGAATCCCATCTCAAACCTATCTAAGGCACCATTATCCAAGCATTTACTGAAAAGGCCTAGCTATTTATGTCTAGGAGGGGGGGTGTGAATAGGACAATGCCAAATAAAAATTTATAACAGCGGAATTAAAAAGAAAGATATGATAGCCAAATTAAATCATAATGCAGGGAAAGTGAAACAACCTAAAAATTAGATCTGTGAGAGGTTGATACAAATGTTGTTCTAAGGACAACCTTTCACAAAAAAAACCCGAGTTTATGGTGACAACCTTATTTCTAGAAAGATCTGTATCAAATCTCAAAAACAAAGAGGAATAGGAAATAAATACAAACTGAATTGAACTAAATTGTAATCACAAAGTATTGTTCTAGGGACAGCCATACACCATAAAAATGGAGAGCAACCTTGCGGAACAACTTTTAAAAGAAATTGAATATCAAGCTGAATAAAGGAATAGCAGAAAATAAATTCTTAAAACTATTACAAATTCTCACAATGCTTGAATTAAATGATTACAACAGTCACCACAATACATACATCCCACAAAAGAATAATTAAAGATTAAAAGTATAAATCATTCAACCACAACACAAGGGATTATAGTGGTTCGCCTGTGTGTTCACCAACTGTTAAACAACAGCCACACAAAATGCTACTCCTAATATCCTCACACAGGGGATATTAGCGTTCACTAACAAAATAGGTTTTCCCAGGTTCACCAAAAACCTTTTGTGTTTTTGTCTGTGGGCTTACACAATTAAAAAAACCCCACTTCTGAGTTTTCCTGGCTCTCCTCAGATAACCAATACAACAAATTTTTCTGGCAAATCTTGAAAGAAAACAAAACAGAAAGGAATTTACAATTAAATGTAAAATACCTGATTATCTCCTTCGTCGTAGCAGCCCGGTAGAACCAAGTCAGAGTAGATGATTGAATGTTCAAGTTCAATGTCCAGTACTCAATTACAATGGTTCTAATTCTAATAGATTTTAAATTAAATCAAGTAGGGCTTGCCTTAATTGATTTTGATTCCAAAGAAAGGGAATAACAATTCCTCTTATCAAATTAGATTGGAATAGCAGAAACAAACTCAATTAAATAAAGCTAAGGAAAGAGAATATTAAATAAGCACACTTAGCTTAGATGGAGCAAAAAATTATTTCTCAGAAGTTCGACGAAGATTGGCTTGAATGGATTAATTAATTCGATGATTTCTTCTGAGATTCGTGCTCTATTTATAGGTGAGCAGATCGCGTGTTCGACTGGTCTAGAGAGCTCTTCGACTAGTCGAAGCAATAACAAATATTTGAAAAATCAGGCGCGATAAGCTTTGACCGTTCTACGACTGGTCGAAGGACTCCTTCGTTCTCTCCTTCGACTGGTCGAAGAACTTAAAATTCATCGCTGGACTTTGAGTCGAAGACTTTCGACTGGTCGAAGATGCAGTCGACACTGTTCCTTCGACTGGTCGAACAGATTCCTGGACTAGTCGAAGCCTAACAGAAATTATCCGATTTTTGTAACAAACTTACGACTGATCGAGGAATTTCTTAGACTGGTCGAAGCAACTCTAGGACTAGTCGAAGAAGGCCTAGGACTAGTCGAAGAACAGACCAAACTTATGTAAAATAAACATTCGATTTATGTATCCAAAGTGACCTACATCTAAGGTCAACCTAAGGTCAGTCAAACCTTAACCATGAAGTAAGGACATTGAAACATTAGGAACTAGTGACCTTGAAGTATGAGCCTTGAAGTCTTGATGTAGTTCAATCTTGAAATCTTGATGTAGTTCAATCTTGAAAGTGTCTTGAGTTCTTTATGAACTACCTTGTACTTTTCTTGAAGTCTTGCAGCTTGAGTCATGTCTTGTGAGTAGTTCTTGCATTCAAGTTTGATCTTTGTACTCGTGAGCTTTGCTTGTTGTGAGCTTAGCTTGTTCAAGAATGTTGATCTTTGAGAGAGCTTCACTTATGCAAGATATATAACAGTGATTTTGGCACCACAAATTTGACAACAAACAGGGATATAAAATATAGCACTTACACTTACTCTCACAAGCATTTTCACAAACACTTAGAATACACTATTTCAACATACATAGTGTATGTTAGTAAAACATGCATTAGGGTGAATCCTTTCGCCAAGTAAGTATTTTACGCATATATAACATGTTCATACAGTAAATAGTCATGGCAAACACATCCTCAAAATATATACATATACGGTACTTTCTATAATACATTATTTCTACATACATAGTGTATATTAGCAAACATGTATTATGGCGAATCTTTTCGCCAAATAAGTATTTTATCCATATACCATATATTCATACAACAAATAATCATGGCAAACACATTTCTAAAATTTATACGTATACGGTATTTCTACGAATACCTAGAATATGTAAAATTCCATATTTTACATCTTTAATCGAAATGGAAAACAAACAGCACTTTGTACATGTGAAATTGCATGCAGATCATGAATTTATCATTATCTGACATTGAAAGCGTTGAAAACCGTAACCTATACACTTAAAGTCCTCACCTTTTGTCGTAGAATCGTAACGGAGTCGATAGAATTGCTAAGCTTTCCTATATGGCAGTTTGGCAACCTATAGAACGAAATAGGTTAGCTATTTCATAACCTACAACTATCAAAACTCCAAATCAGTTTAGGGTTAGGGTTTCTTACCTAGAAACGGAGCTGGAATCGCCGGGAAAGCGATTAGAATGGAGTGGTGGAGCTCGTGGAGCGGCAGGAAAACATGGCAGGGAGATTCTCCCACATCTCCCACACTTTCTCTCTCTTTTCTCTCTTCTCTCTAGGGTTTCTCTCAAATTCGTATGACTACAATGAGAGAGGGTTTAAAGTCCTTATATAGTCTAAAAACTCACTGAAATAGACTCCAGGTCAAAGTATACTTAGGTTATAACCAAAGCGGGTCAGTTTCAGCTCAACGGAGGACTTCTGGCAGGCCTCCTCAAGCCAAAGGTTGGACTTAAGCTCACCAACACCAGATATACGTTTAGTTAAGTTTTCATTTCAGTCGGGATTCAAGATCACGCGTGGCGGACCAGTTTCAATTCAAAGGTCAGCGGATCTCGATCAGAGATTCCAAGTACATGGATATGTGTATGAAATTTCTCCTGATCCGAGGGTGTAATTTGGTCTGATTCTGACGGTCTGGTTGCTTAAAACTAATCCGCAAGCGAGAGGTGCCAGATTACTATTTGAGATATTTTATTTTGAATTAATTTCACATTTCTCACACTCTTCACTCCGAGCTTAAGCGAATAGCGCTGAGACACTATCTAGATTTGATTTTCGAGATGATTGTCAAGCCCAGCAAGGCGGTCCTAATTCCGTAACTTCGTATTAATCGGACTTTCGACGTGCGGTCCAGATCTGATACGGAGTTTCGAGATGCTCCCTAGAGCAACCGGGTAATGAGATTGATCCTAGATTTTAGGGTACCCTAGCGTCAATGATTCTACAAGTTTTGGGTCTTGCAGATCGTATTTAAAGCGATTGGTGCTAATTTCACAGGTACTATAGTTTAACATTAACTAAATCTCGCCTAATTTCTAAAAGATTTAGTCCTGAGTGATTTCGGTCTGAGGTGGTACTTAGATCATTGTAGCAATGTTTAGTTTAAGTATTGTTCTTCATCACTTAAACTTTAAGATAGTGTCTAACGTGAAAGTATTTAGAAGGATTTAAGGAACGAGGTAGTGAAATGTGAGATTTGTGAAGAAAATGGTTTGAAAAGCGATTTGAGGCTTTAATTGAGTGTTTGAGAAGTTAAACCGGTGTTAGGATTGACCCATCGCCTAAGGACGTCTAATTCCAGGTTGGGAAAAATCCGGGCTGTTATAATAACTTATGAAATTTTTTATTTGAGTTGGATATGAGCCCACGAGCTGTTATGCTCACACCCACATCAACGGTCTTTCATGGATTAGAGATTAGTTAAGGGCAAAGCGAAACGAAGATTTAACCATCCGTCTAGCCGTAGTGATTTTTTCTATTTGTGCTAGAAAAAAAAAGTGTAGTGAAAAACTCAAAAGTAAGTTTAGACATTGTATTGGATGAATGCTTGGTGTATTTTAGTGAAATTTTTATTATACTGTGGCTGTGAATGTTTAAAACTTAAAGCATGAGCTGGGATTCGGAGTCGGGACTGGCCAACTCGGGCACTGAATTTCGGGGCGTGATAGATCATTAGTGGATGACCATGATAGTGGAGGGATTAGATTATGAATATATGTATGGATGAGGTGGATTGACACAATTCCCTCATGGTAAGTTACAAGAAAGTAAGTAGGGTGGCGAAGCACTATACTGGGTGCACCCTTGAAACTTTGGATTCCTCCTTTATACAAATCATATGTCAAAGGAGACCCCCCTCCCAAAAAAAAGAAGAAAAAAAGAGAAGCCTTGGATGTTGCCTCCCTTGGGACATTTTTTAGAGGAAAACAAAGAGAGATTCATAGAGAGAGAGAGAGAGAGAGAGAGAGAGAGAGAGAGAGAGAGAGAGAGAGAGAGAGAGTGTGTGTGTGGATTGCTTTTACATCTTCACCATATTCTCTTTCTTTGATCATGTTTAGGCATGTAGTCCAGTTGAGTGGATGGTGTGCTTTTCCTTTAGCACCTACTAAAGGGAAACGAAGTACGTGCATGAAAATTTATGACACAGGACATATAAAAAGAGGTTTAGACATAAGCTTACAGCATGAAGTGAAAGCGTAGGTCCAGTAGAGTTTAAGTGTGAGTCCATCCTTAGAATTATAAGACAATAGTCAATGTTTGCATGGTGCACACGTATGAGTCAGTTAAGACTTGATTTTAGACATTGTGCATGTCGACTGTATATGTCGGGTGTGTACTGCATAAGATTTGGTTCAACACTTTAAATCAGGTAGGTGATCTTAACTTCAAGTTTAAAATTTTCAGCTTATTATTTATGTCATTTTATTCAAAAATTTAATAATAATACTGCTTAAATTAGTTTCAGATTACTTATATAATTATTGATGTGATTGATATTTTTTTTTAATTAAGATTTATTTATTTATTCAGCTTAATTATTGAAAACTTGATATATACCTTAAAATAACTATTGAATTAAATCGATTTAGTTTATAGTATAATTTTAATTTAATATTCAAATTATATATAAAAAAGAATATTATTTAGCTTAGAATATAACATAACTCAATTAATAAATTATCGAAAGCATAATTTGATTTAAAATTAAAATTAAAATTTAAATTTAAATTCTAAACTTTTAAAAATTAATAATTTAAATAGTTTTATTATTTAACTAATCGAATCCATAAGCTTTGGAATTTATTTAATAAATTTGTTAGATTATAATTTGATTAATTTAAATCAATTTCATCCAAAGTTAAATTTAAATATGAATTAATTCCTTAATTGTAAAAATACTTGGTTTATATAAATTTGTTAAATTTTTTATTTATATCAGGACAATCGAAAAATTTATTTGTTAAGGATATATTACAATTTAAATAAAATTTAGAATTTAGAATTTAGTGAATAAAAAATAATAATAATTTTTTTAAAAAAAATTTAATATGATTTATCATATTGATTTTTTTTTAAAAAATATGATTTAAGTGAAAATTTTTATTTAATTAAATTTAGAATTTAAAATATTTTTTATATACATGATCAAAATTTAAAATTTTTTAAATTTAATAATAATAAATTAAAAATATTGTATTTAAGAAATTTAATTATTAAAGTTTTAATGAAGTTATATATAAAATTATTATTTAGAAATAAAAAATTTGTATTGTTGATATTTTGAAATTTCAATCAAGTAATTATTAATTCTTATAATAAATTGAAAATATTATTTTAAGAGTAGTAAAAGTATGAGAATAAATTCATGATAGCTTTATATTTATATTTTCGATTGTGAAATAATAATTCATCTTACATGCATGTCCAGCATTCATTGAGCATCAATATTGATATGTTGGATGTAATGTAAATAAGTAAGGCAATCATATCCCTTGAGTGGAAGACCCTAAAGCTAGTAAGTAAGACAATTGTGTCCTTTGGGTAAAAGACCTTAGAACTCACTGGATCCTTTGTGTATGGTGTATGAGTACAATTATATGCACAAACATATGTCAGAGGTACAAATGGAGCAGTAGTTTGACCAACTAATGTATAATGGGTCCCTCATCACGAGGTACCGGTGCGTGGGCGTTAATGTAACATGTCCATCCACTCGAGTATGGTGTTGTAAGAGATGACAAATATTGTTTATGAGAATTCATGGAAAGTATTATATACATAACATATTCACGATTCTAGTGTTTAAATTTATGTTCTTTTATTATCCGTATTCTATTTTTCTCTCTTATTTATAATTTTTTATATATATATAATCTAAACATTTTAAATTTTGGATAAGAAATGATCCTACTAGGCTGTTATGCTCACTCTATCACAAAAAAAATATACAGGTGCAGAACTGGAATACTACGAGCAGGTAGGCTTGTACTATTATTATTATTATTTTAAAAGCAAATTAGTTTTATTTTGGATTTCAATAAAGTTTTGTTCTTTAAGTTTAGTTTGAATTCCAAATTTTGATGTAAAAAAAAATTATAAAGAGTATTGAATTTAGTAAATATTATATTTCAATAATATTTTCCTTTTAGATGACTTCAAATATCTATTAAATTTAATAAAATTATATGGATTGTAATGAATATTAATCTATTAAAACTTACGAACTTGAGATTCAGGTCCTGAATACCCTACTTGAGTACTCGAATTTCGAAGCGTGGCATAGATATGGACACCAAAATAAAATTCATGCATTCCAATTCCACGTTACGATGTTGGTAGACCAATTAAAAAGGTTAAATCATTCAAGCACAAATTGATTTACAAGAGAGCATAATGTGGTATGAAAGTTGAATACTTATAAGGCTAGGATTGTTGCAAAATAATACACCAAAAAGAAGAAGCTATAAAGAAACATTTGCACTTGTAGCAATGATAAAGTTTATCCCATTCTATTATTCATTTATGCTAAACTAGATTATGAGATTTAATGAATGGATGTGAATATTATCTTCCTCAATAATTTCTTAGAAGAAGAGATGTATATGGAGTAACTAGAAGGATATTGCCGGCTTGGACAAGAGTTATAGGTATGCAAGCTTCATTGGCCGCAAGCAAGCATCTATGAGCTTAAATCATAGGCTCGACAAGATAGTGTGCTCGTAGCTTGAATTATAGGTTTGATGAGAGAGCGTGTTCGTATGGCTTTGTGAAGAACATAGAGAAATCTTATGTCTACCTCAGATCCTCCATAGTGAAGTTGTGTTTCCTGGTTCTTTATATAAATGAATTCTTATTAAGAATGACATTGGATTCAAGACTGAGGCGAAGGTGTAGTTGTCCACTACTTTTGACATGAAGGACTTAGGAGAGGTGTCTTATATCTTGGGTATTAGGCTTTATCAAAACTAAGCCACGAGGACTTTAAGACTCTCCTACGTAGCTTACATATGTAAGATCCTAGAGAAATTCTCCATATCTAGTGTTATGAATATTGATATACCTTTCATGCACAATATTATCTTATTTGGGAATAAGTGTCCCAAGACTTATGAGGAGAGATGGGTGATGGAAAATGTTCCTTTAAATATACCACTGAGAGCCTTATCATGTGATGTTGTGTACGAGGTCCGATAATGCGTTCTTAGTGGGAGTGGTAAAACGATACCAAAGCAATCCCGGCTTAAATCCTTAGACGACTGTGGAACATATTATGAAGTACCTAAAGAAGACCAATGACATGGTCTTGGTATATGGGCATGGGTATTTGTCTATAGTTAAGTACACCGATGTAGACTTTTGGACAGATCCTTATGTGAGGTTAACCATGAGTTGGTACATATATTCTCTAAGGTGGGCGGAGCGGTCAATTGGTGTAGCACCAAGCAAAAAATGCATTGCTTTTTCTACAGTGGACGCAGAATATGTGGCTACTAATGAAGTGTCTAAGGAAGTTGTTTGGTTAATTAAGGAAAATTTCCTCAGAGTTGAATGTTGTTCCTAGAGTAGATAGGTCTTTGTTTATTTATCGTGACAACATTGGAGTTGTTACATAAAATAGGAAGCCTCATTATCATGGTAAGGCTAAGCACGTTAATAGAAAATATCACAGTGCAAGAGTATGTCAAGGAAGGGGTGATTGAGGTGCTACGGGCAGCATTGATAGATAATGTAACAGATCATCTATGTAGAGGTTGATTGATTTTATGGAAAGTGGGAGATTATTTGAGTTATACCTTGAAAAACCAATGTTTAGATTACTCCATGGACTTTGTCATTTGTTAACTTAGTTATGCATAGATCATTATTGCATGGCATAGTTATTATGCATGGACATGTTCATTATCCACTTGAATTTGTGAGATTTTTCCTCTAAGTCTTAGGCATCCTTAAGATTGGACACATTGATTTGTGGCGATATGTGATCTATGGATCTTAATGTCTTCACAATGAACATAACGGTACAGGGATGCAACTTTGATTGATGATGGTCTTTCTGGTGTAAGGGGACTTGGTATTAGGATGGACAATTTCCACCACTACGCCGAACTTAATGTCAGTTGCCTCTGTCCTACTCCACATACGTATGTATGTTTGTGCACCATGAATGATTCCTTTAGTGGAGATTTTTTATCACTTACATTGGAAGGATCACTTGCTAGTTTCTAAACTGAAGAGCCCATTATATCCAAAATGGAACAATACTTACGATTTACACTAGCTCTATCATATTCTTAAATCTGTGGGTGTATGGGCCATGATGGATTGATAACTGGGACTTTGGCTCACTTTAAGAGGCTATTACATGGTTACGAAAAGTGATTGATGTCAGGCGTCTTCAACAGTTCGTCGAGGATCACATGATCCAACAAGAGTTCTTCTTAATCTGCCCAGGACATTGATTAGTGAGTTAATCTTATTGTTTAAATTGTCCATTAGGTGTTTAAAAGGCAGTACAATATTTTTATGTTTTTCGATTAAGTTAATCAAAGTTTTTCAACCATTAGATATGCGTTTTAGACTTTTGATTTGCTTTAAATTAAGCCTAACGAGGATTTAACGGTTAAGATATGATGATCTAACATGGATCCTATGGTGTGGTCCACTTGAGCTCTGGACCTGCCTCATGCTTGGGCTCATAACCTAAAATGAGCCGGCCAGTTGACTGAATGGCATTGGTATAACGTATAGACCCCTAAAAAGAACCAGCCAATCGACTGAATGGCATGGATATAAGATAAAGATGACGATCGCCCCCTACAACTTAGGGCTGCAGAATCCTTGCAGCAAGGGGCCGCAAGCAATCCGCGTAAGACAAAAACCAGGCCGGTCCCCTCATCAGGTGGGCCACACAAACCGGCGGTATGAGGTCTGACTAACCGACGCACTTGATGAGAGGACCTGCCAAGGTGATCTTCTTTGGTGGGGGCCACTCTTTTGCATGGTACGGATGCGTTCCCAGAGGTGACATGGTGGCGGGAAACATGCAGCTGGAGCACGCAGAGTTAGCCCACTTTCCGTCTGCATGTGATCGGTTATCGTGCAACCCCGAGCGCGGCCGAGGCTCGTGCATGGGTATTTGTGCATGCACGCGGTTGTTTGATTGTGTGTATGTTTTCTGGGTCCATTCAATTTTTAGGATGATGGTGAGCATGTCTTTGCACGTGCGATCTTTCTTTCCACGCTTAACTACCACGTGTGGAGGTAGACCGAGGCAACCAAATCTTTTGGCGTATTGACTTCACATGCCCGTTAACATCACCCAATTAATGTATGACCGTGACTTCTCTCCAATTAAAACCAAATCCCATTAATACATATACTCTTTCTTCTCTCTCCCCCTCTCTCTCTCTTCTCTCTCTTCCCTCTCCCTTTCCTCTCTCTCACGTACTCCGTGTGACCTACAACGAGTTAGTTAACATCGGGATTTGTGTCAGGGTGGCCTAATCTCCCTCTTGCTTCGTTTCACTGAGTTATTTGCTAGTCCAGCAGATTATGATAATCCAACTCGCTCGCCAGTTAATTGCACTTGTATAATTAAAAAAAACTGAATCTGAACCGTCCAGATAATAGGTCTTATTATATTAAGTATACCCTTTTAATTATGTTCAATACACAGCACAAAAGGTAATTGAGATTCTTTTCAATTTTTGTAATAGGAGCGATTTTCTTTTTTTGCTTATAATTTTAATTAGATAGGATATTTTACGGTGGAAATTGAGTGGTATTATCATTTGAATGGTTTGGATTAAGATGTCAGTACGGTAATTATACGGATGAGACATGCATGTTTATAGATTTTCGTGCTCTACTGGTTTGTCAGTGCTTTTTGGCTTTGTATCAGCTGGCAAGGCAAGAAAGAAAGAGAGTCAACCCGAGGAGCGCTGGGCTCGAGAATGACAGAAGGGGACACAATTATTGGGAGTCGCACACATCATTCACCGTGAGATATGATATGGTAAGGGCCGGAAGCACAGGAGTATGGTAGACCTGTTTTACGACTGTACATGTAGATGGGGTTGTGAATCAATCTGAACCAT
The DNA here is from genome assembly GCA_021015155.1 of Magnolia officinalis. Taxonomy (NCBI): domain Eukaryota; kingdom Viridiplantae; phylum Streptophyta; class Magnoliopsida; order Magnoliales; family Magnoliaceae; genus Magnolia; species Magnolia officinalis. The sequence goes on from JAJHSJ010000221.1 coordinate 21,522, forward strand.
CCAACTAGTGGGCCACATTACGTATGGATTTATTTTTGGGAAGCCATACCTATGAGATTCTCACATCATAGTTTTTTTCGTTTTCTGAAAGTGAATGTTAACCATTCAATGTTTCTATTCAGTACCGTTGCTTTGAAGGCCACTTTCAGTGGCTAGGATCATTTTATTCTATTTTCCAAGTGTCATCTACAGTAGGGCCCAACAGATGAATGATCCCGATTGGCAGAACTTAAGATGGCAGTACTTAAATCACCATGGAAATCAGCTCCGCATCTAATTACATTTACTCAGCTATAAGCGTTTTTGATATTTTTGTAACAGGTTTTTTAAAATGCAGTGACCCATCATCCTCACATGTGGCATTGACCGGCTATCCAAACGTCCAAATTGTAGTTCTATTGTTGATGAATCATATATCTAAAATCACGTTAATGAATCAAATTACGGGTTTCAAATGTAGGTTTAAAGTACAACATGCTTGATCTACAGTTGAATCAGCACTTTGGACGGTCCAGATGGACGCACAACTATGCCATATGTACGTTTTTAGAGTTACCACCGTTTTATAAACGGTAAAAAAACCAACATAGGAGCATACACCGCATATATATGCGCTGAAAAATAATTACAATATTATTTATTGTAATAATTACAATATTATTTGGAAATACCCTCTCGACACGTCAAACAGAAAAGAGGAAAAGACCTATTCCCGAAAACAGAAAATCTTCGTTAAAAAAAAAAAAGTAATTTATCGGATAGTGGTTGTATCATAACTTATGATACAGCCATTTTTCCTGCAAAGTTGTCTATATTAAGAAAATCCAATCCGTTCAAAAAGTGGGCTGCAACATTATTATCACGTTGTAGAAAAATCCAACTGATCCACTAGTTGTCTATTCATAATAATAAACTGAGTCAAACCACTGCCTTTACATTGATTTTGATGCTGTGCCCAGAATAACGGATGGATGGACCTGATTATTATATCATATGATCATAACATTGTAATCCACCTTTTTGACGGATTAGATATTCCAGATATATAAAATATTGGTGGTAAAAGAATGGATGTATCGTGACTTGAAATACTGAGTAATAAGATATACTTCCACTGTGACCACAGGCCGAGTAATAATCTTATTATAATTACCAATATGATTGTTTTTTTTTTTTTAATTTTTTTATTTATTTATTTATTTAGCGTTGAAATTCAAGGAAACGAAGGTAAGGTGCTTGGCACGTTTTCCGAGATTTAGGTAGCCGTATACGCGGGATTTCAGGCCGGCGCTGTAACGTAATTAATAGACGTGCATGTATTATATTATATATAGAGATAAGATAATATTATAATATGGAGAAGGGAAAAAGAGAGAAGGCTGGGATGTAATACGAGGTGCGGGAGTATGTCTTCTCGTGAAATGCGCGGTGGACTGGCACGAGTGCAATTTCAAACTTGAAAGGCTTCACACGTGGGAGTATAGTAGGCAACAAGGCATGGGAATTATTTCTGCCGCTCCTGTGAACCCATATGTGTAGGTGGCATGGTTACAAGCTGGGCTTATGTTATGATGAGGTGGGCCACACCTGTGCCGAACCAATGAACGGTTACGAGAAACTGATTTTGGGACGTGTCGTTTGGACTGTGAAGCCCGTTTGGCGAGCGGCTGTGATATCTCACATGTGTGGATTGTTGTCACGTGTGAGGAGAAGGCAGTTTGGAGGGAGATCACGTGGGTGTTTCTGTAATTTCAAACGTCATGTTTCGTGTCACGGGTTCAACAGTCCACAGTCGACACGGCTCACTCTCTGGATGCAGATTGCGCGGCGACCCTGCCACCACCGACCTCCGTGATTGCACGACTCTGTGGGGCCCACCGTTATGTATGTGTTCTATCCATTCCGTTCGTCCATTTTTACAGCTCATTTTAGTATATGAGCCTAAAATTGAAGAATATCCAGAGCTCAAGTAGACCACACCATAGGAAATCACCGTTAAAACCTTCCTAGGGTCCACAGCAATCCAACCTGTTAATAGGTTCACGTAGATTTGGATGACTGGAAAACACAAATATCAGACAAAAACATTAAAAAAACTCAAAAACAAAAAACAAAAAATATAAGAAAATAAAAAAAGAAAACGCTTGCGTGGCTTCCCTAGGCAAACGAGGGCGGGATTCTCGCTGGGCCCAAAAATCGGCAGATTGAAAAGCACATGTACGCTACACACCGTGGGAATCAGTAGAGATGGGAAGTTCCACCGTTAAAATCGATCGAATAGTCTGTGAGGTCCACCATACGATTTATATCCCATCTAATTCACTCATCTGATAACAAACACCAGATCAGTACATTCCATAACTAATGTAGGCCAAAACGCATGAATTTGGAGGTTTTAAAATGATTTCACACTATTACCTGCGGTGTGGCTCACCTTTTTATTGGATTGGACTAATTTTCAGTATCAACGGTAGAATTGTGGCATATTACCTGATAGACGGGGTGGATCTGATGCATGTTTGTCCCACGTGGCGCTCTGGTAAAGAAAGTCACGCTCTCCGAGGCCTACGCAAGTCTGTCCAGCGCCAGTACAACAAAGAAACGTTACAATACATACAAAAGAATTTTCGGGATAGTCGATAGAATTCGCCTCACTTTCCCAAATCTTTCCGATTCTACCTTATCATTGTTTCTTCTGTTTATTTTTTCTGGGGAGTTTTTTTAATACTCTGGTAGAGTATGACTCGCAATACAAAGGCATTCAGAAGTTGTACACGTGGCATATATTAGCTCAAATTAAACCAAATAATCGTGGAACCAACTTTCGATGAGTCAAAGCTCCAAAAATCTGTTTGGTTCAGCAATACTAACCTCTGATTTATGGACACTTGTTTGTTGAAAGATGATCACCGGATGCTTTTCAATCTTAACCGTCCAATGAGTGTCTACCCAAGTCGGATGATAAATAAGCATAATTTATAATTTATGATACATCTAATCTGGAATTCATAATTTAATTAATTTATTTTAATTATTTTTATTCCACGTATGTAATTTTTAAGTAGTTTCTAAGTGCCTGCATATCATCCACACACTGTACTAGAGTATGTACGTTTTTCCCTTTTTATTTTGTTTTCGTTTTCTCTTTTCTTTTCTAATCCCTATGGATATGGGGTGCATTCTCGTTGTGTCACTCTGTGTCGCCCGATCGGTGCACGTCGTGTACTATTTTCTAATGACGTATTCTACAGTGTCCCTGGCTGAGAGAATGTACGGACCACGGTTCAATCATCTCAACCGTTGAGACGATGGACCCAAGTAGTTCAATACCCGGCCAACGGTGGTAACCGAAAGGCCACATGTTCTCAGTAACTAGCATCTTTCAATCTTGGGTTCATAAGAAATTAAGGGAAGCGGATTAGGTGTTACCCGCGTAACATGTCAATGGGTTTTACCCTTACCGTGGGCCATCTTGATGATATATTGTATATATCCACGCCGTCCATCCGTTTTTCTAGCCTATTTTATTGTACTGCTCCAAAAATTAAACAGATACAAATTTCGGGTGGACCACAAAACAGGAAAAAAAGTGGTTATTGAATGCCCACCATTAAAAACTTCCAAGCCCACTGTAAGCAGATCTGTACCTTTTATTTCCCATCTAACCCTTTGATAAGCTCAACTGGACCTGGATGAACTAAAAAAAAAAAGAAAAGAATACAAAGATCAGATTTATCCAAAACTTTTTTAAGCCTAAAAACGGATTTAATGGTCATTTACCACTTTTTCCAGTGGTGTGGTCCACTAGAGACTTAAAATTTGGTATAACCTCCTAAAATGAGCTGAAAATACGGATGGACGGCACGGCATGGATATATAAAAAGCAAAAATTATCAAGGTGGGCCCCATACGGTAAGGGTAACACTTACTAGTAACACCTAATCCTCTCCCCATCCAAGGAAAGGTTGAGCATATCAATGGTCCGGATCACTTTTCGATGGGCTAAAATTATACAAAAAGAAAATAAGAGCCAGCTGTATGGACGATGACGGTTCATTGACCTGAAGTTGATACCATGGACCCAGTTAAGGGATGGCTCATGCACCAGCCTGGATTGGAACAATCTGGATCCTTCAATAGGTGGGTCAACAAATAAACAGTTAAAGTGAGAAGATACAGCAACGGTTCACATCCAAATATAAAATGGCTATAATATTATACGGTTGAGATTCGTAGTCCATCCACGGTGAGAACCATTATATCAAGATTTTAATCATTGAACCATGGGCCCCACTTTTACAATCTAGTGATGCTGTACACTTCAGCTCCTAGTCTTCTATACTTTCTCTTTAGTGATCAGTCTTAAGAACCCTCTTAAGATTGAAAAATCCAGACCATCCGATTGATGGGCCCCCTCGTGGATGCTTTCATACTCAAATCTTTCAGTAATAGGGTAATTTTAACGGTTTGATCTTTCACAACTTTCCTTGACTCTGGCAATAACGGTTATGTAATGGCCCATCAAACATATGGGCCAAGACATTTACGGTCAGGATCTGTTTTGTGCACCAATCAACAAGGGCTTGGGTTGGTGCATTTTGATATGTGAAAGAATAACTTGATAAATAAACCTAAACCAACATGTTTCCAACAATTTCTTTGTTTGGTCCACTGGGGCCTATGCATGAGTAGACCAACATGACTTTTGGGCCAGGTGTCTACATGGTGGGACCCACTCAGTGTGCGGCTAAATCTGGTGCACGTGTGGGAATGGAGACAGAGACCATCCAATGCTTCTAAGGCACTATAAGTCGCAGCGCAAAATTTTTTTTAAAAAAAAGTCGCAGCGCTCCTAGTTTTATATAGGGACACGCGGTCAGTCCATCTAGACTGAGGGGCCATAAATAAAATAAAATGAAAAATGAAGAATATCATTATATATTTTTGTATCCATTTATTTTCCAATCCGAGGATGGGAGGTTAAGATTTTCTTTTGAAACATAAACAACCAATAGTAGGCCCCATCAAACCGGTGGTTCAAATTTTGGCATTTTCTGCATAAACAATACTGACCATCCATTTATTAGGGTTAGAATCGTTTGATAGGTGTGGATTTTGCAGGGTGGTCCATGAAGTGTGGACTGGACCTAGTGGACAACCTAGACTGAATGATTGGATTGCCACAGTCTCCTATGCAAGTAGGTAGGAATACTGCAACTTATTGTATTCAGGAGCATTAATGAACTGTTTCTCAACGCACTTGGTGTATGTCATAGTTTGAAAACCAGGCGGGTCGACCTTGGTCCGGTCATTGACCTTCTCACTGGTTTGAGAGAACAAGGGATGCATAAGACTTGGGTCTGGTTTTCCGAGTCAAAGATTGACAAGGTTGACCCAGTCGAGTCAAAAGGGGTCAAGCGAGTCTTTTGGGGGTGAATATGTAACTTTTAAGAGAGATTAATTAATCGGTTTTATAATAAAATAATAATAATAATAATAATAATAATAATAATTAATTTTTGACCCGCATGGTTAATCCACCGAGTCCCGGGTTGGCTAGAATCGGTGATCAAACGAGCCCCGAGTCGAATCCTGGCTGGCAAACTAAGGTCCTGTGTATGCGTGACTATGTGTGGGAGAGGGATTTATCTAGTGCTCCTGGGTCATGTGAAAGCTAGTTACCAGGCACTCCATTCACAGGAGCGGTGAATATGTAACTTTTAAGAGAGATTAATTAATCGGTTTTATAATAAAATAATAATAATAATAATAATAATAATAATAATAATAATAATTAATTTTTGACCCGCATGGTTAATCCACCGAGTCCCGGGTTGGCTAGAATCGGTGATCAAACGAGTCGGTGATCAAACGAGCCCCGAGTCGAATCCTGGCTGGCAAACTAAGGTCCTGTGTATGCGTGACTATGTGTGGGAGAGGGATTTATCTAGTGCTCCTGGGTCATGTGAAAGCTAGTTACCAGGCACTCCATTCACATGATGCGCTCCTGGGTCATGTGAAAGCTAGTTACCAGGCACTCCATTCACATGATGCGCGTGCGAGTGATCTGAACCGTTCATCTATTGTGCGCTTATATGGATGGGCCATACCTTGAAAATACGATAGTCGTATTATCCCTGCTCCATGGGCTTCTTTCGAATTAATCACTTCCCATCAATGACATCCAGTAGGTGGCTCATGGTGAGACTCAATCGATGAACAGACCATATCTCATACACGTGTGCAACATGTAGTGACTGATTGTGGACGGTGGGATCCGAGTCAGAATCTACACCAGGCTGCTTTTTCACGGGTCACCTTTTTGGAGGGACTCGTGATACAATCATTGATTATAATTTACCAAAGTCACCGCTAGCCAGTTCCTTTGCCTAGCCTATACGGTTGGTTAGATCACGTAGAAATGTTAACGCATGGATGCAAAGATTTCTCATGTTAAGATGACTCTTTAGCTTCTTGATCAGATATTCTAAATAAAGGATTTTATTTATAGAGAGGAAATGTGTTAGGCCTCTGCTCTGCCCGGGCAGATGCATAGTCTCTCTACCTCCCATGATTTGATTGTTCTTGAGGATTATGATTTAGTTCTTGTATGTAAATGTGTGCAACGCTTGTGATAAAATGTGAAGTAATTGACAGGTTTTCTATTGGGCAGGATCCGATTAAATCAACAAGCCTTGAAGCATCTGAGTTAATTTGACGCAAAGTGTGTTGAATGATGAGATGAATGTTGTGCTATGCAAATACTATGGCTAGATGGAGCTTGATTGGAAATAGTTGGGTGGACAGTAGTGTTGCAAAGATCGTATCGGGTGGCTTGGATTGAACTTGGGTTGGCTAAATATGTTAGTGTTATGGGTGGACCTAGGCATGACTCTCTTCCTCATTCTCATTCTCCTTTGTGGGGCTGGCTAAGGGAGTTTAAGATGCTTCTAGATTGGTAAGGAATGAATTAAAATGTGAAGGGAATGGGGTATTTATATCCCTCTAACTTGGTTTTCTAGTAATTCCTGCAAAGCTTGAGGTTAAAAAGGGCTTGGATGGTTGAGATTTGAGATTGCCATGTAGAAAAATCTCATGTGTTGGTTTGAGTGACATAAGGTGTAATTTTGGTTTAAGATCGGGGCATTGAAGCAATTTTCAAGTTTTGTAGATGCATGAAATAGAAAGAGAGGACAACTGCACATGAGTGCACGATTAGCCAAAGTACAGCCAGTGCCACATGGCGAGCAACACTCTGAGTGCTGCTTGTCCCTCACTTTTTCTCCAACTTTGGAGGGAGGCTACTCCTGTACATGTGTACACCTTTGATCCTCCAAAGATGCTTTCTTGTCTCCTCTTTCCTTCGATTTGGATTTTGGAATAGGCTTGGGCCAAAATGGGTTTATGAACTTAGCTTGATAAGGTGAGTTGATTGGGTAGGCTATGTGGGTTGACCGAGTGAGTTGACTTAGTGGGTTTACTCAAGAGTTAACTCTATGGGTTGGGTATTTCTTAAAAATTGGGTTTGGGACCAGTTTTAGGGATTTTTTTTTGCGAGTTATTACTATTGGGTTAACTGGGCTTGGTTGGTTCTTAGGGTTGGATGTGGATTGAGGTTTGGATAAGGGTTTAGGGTTTGGATACGGGTTAAGCTGAGGGTTAACGGTATGGATTAGTGTTTACAGTTTAGATTTAGGATTAATGGTATATATTAGGGTTTCTGTTTGATCAAGCTTATTAGCCCAAGGTTGGGTGTCTACAAATGCCCTTCTTTGGCAGAGGTTGTGTACAACCAAATGCCAAAGCGAATAGACACCCCCACCCTCTGTAATTGGATTAAAATGTGGTTTAGACTCATTGCCTTCCTTTGTATTTGAGTCATTTGATTGTTCGAAAGTAGATGACTTACACATATCATGAGTGTCTGAGTAAAACATTACGATTGTTCCTACACTTTTTGCGGCTTTACGAGCAATCAATCACAACATTTTCTGATTGGTACTAACATGGGAAGAACCCAGTACAGCAGAGCCCCCGCTCTTTCTATGGCCTTACAAGGATACTGTTTGAACTGGAATGTCCGTTGTTTCCTATATCACCCCATGAGTACTTATTTCATTTGATCGTCAAAGTGGTTAGCTTATAATCCTGTGCTTTCTATGACCTTACGAGGATCTCACTACGCCAACTTGAACTCGATTAAGGTATATAAATATCTAGGACTATGTATAGGTGATCTTTTTTTACGTAGTTTCTTAGTATTGATACTTAGGTTACAATTTATCTTTTCCACCTTTTTCAAATGGTTTCTTCTAACTAGGACTTTGCCTATCAGCCATTTATAGCATTAACATTTAGTGTGACTGTTCTGTTACTCTGAGTTTAGATCGACCGTACTTTGTGCGCATGTAGATCCAGCGATTCCGAGGAAGTTGAGAATCGCCAAATCTTATTTGCTTTTGCGCTAGCCTCCACCCAGAGATATGGAAGATCTCTTAGTGCCTCGGAAGCCTGACGCTCTTTTTGAAGTATTCTAATAAGTACCATCAGCCGTACCAAGGCTATGCGATGCAAGAACATAATAAGCCAATATCGGATGTCGATGATGCAATGTAGATCAGCTATGCAATGCAAATACATAGTGAGCCAAATATCAGATGTCGAAGATACAATGCAATATGCAAATCCTGATTAGTCCAAGAATACCGTCAGCCGTATCTAGGCCATATATATGTAGAAACATGGCAACCCAAAATGCTAAATGTCGCGGATACAATGCAAAATGCAGTGCAAGTGAAATGACCAAGCTAGAGTGAAGTCGGGATGATAGTACGTAGTATCACAGGCTATGAGGTCCATCACAAGAGACTTCTTTCCAAACCAGTCCCATACCTAAATTTGGATAGCTAGACTCAATGTGGTAGACTCCCGATCTCAGGTTAGTCACGCACCCAACTGAAATCCTGGCCATGCGAAGGTACACAACAATTAGTTGTGCACCACCAGCCCGAGTGGATAGTGAATGAATGAATGAGTATGCAACTCCTGCTCAATAAGTCCACGTATCAGTACTGTACATCTCTGGGATTATCACTGGGGTCTAGTACACTCTAAACTGGTTGCCGCCCCTCTTGGCCGCGCGACCCAATGAGTGGAAAAGACCTCACTACCCACCTGCCAGCAGTATACCAATGCCTACCCGGCTCGTCGATAGCGGACCCATTTGTGAGTTGGTCAAACTCAGCCAGCTTACAGCCCCCTCACTCGGGCGGATAAGGCCACACCCCCTTCCAACCGACCATGACAAAGTGTGAGACACGGCCTACTAGTATTCGCACTCGGGCGCTCATGTATATCCACTCGGTCTAGACTTTGGAGCATCCCCTGGCCACGGGAGTTTTAGAGACTTTCACCCACAGACATCCAAAGTGCCCATATGCTTAGAACCAAATATTTTCGGTGTCCCATCTGACCATCCACGATATGCCTGTGGAGGCCACGACCCTGATATCGCTAGAGCGTACAATAGTCATATCACACAAATGCGAGATGCATGAGTCATATCATCCAGCCATGCATCAAACCCGTGCGCACCGCACACTCATGTTGGATAACTCCGCCTATTAAGGAGTCCCATAAACAACCTGTCCAATGACATATGCAATGGTCATCCACATCTCATAACAAACATGCAGATGATGCATATGGGCATGTATCATAATGTTATGTTGTCACATACTGATAATCAACATTGATAATCGGCCTCGACAATCGCCTTCGATATTCAGCCTAGATAATCGGCCTTGATATCCAACCTGGATAATCGGCTTCGACAATCGGCCTAAGGGAAGGTTACAATGTAGACATTTAACCATCATTGCCCATCAATGTGGACATTTAACCAACATTGCTACCAAGGAGTGGCCCACATAGAGCCAAACATATAGTGGGCCCATGGCTTCACACGGGGGCCCAATATACATCACATTGGGCCATAAATATAGCACATCGGGCCTCATCAATGGCCATAATTACATCACAACGGGTCTCATACAATCACAATGTGCCACATACAATCTCAAATGGCCTTACACAAGGGTCTCATACATCAAGTGGGCAGCATCACATGGGCCTTATATGTCACATCGGGTTTCATCATATGGGCCTTATATACAACACATCGGGCCACATCACATGGGCCTAATACACATCACTATGGGCCACTCACACGGGCCTAATACACATCACTATGGGCCACTCACACGAGCCTAACACACATCACTATGGGCCACTCACATGGGCCTAACACACATCACTATGGGCCGTTCACATGGGCCTAATACACATCACTATGAGTCGCATCACATGGGCCTAACACACATCACTATAGGCCTAACACACATCACTATGGGCCGTTCACATGGGCCTAATACACATCACTATGGGCCGCATCACATGGGCCTAATACACATCACTATGGGCCGCTGACATGGGCCTAATACACTTCACTATGGGCCACATCACATGGGCCAGAATATATCACAATGGGCCTCGAATACATCGCAATGGGCCTCCGCACATGGGTCATAAATACATCACAGCGGGCCTAATATATGGGCCTCAAATATACATTAAGTGGGCTATATCCATGGCCGCACCAATGCGCCTCATACATCCACGGGCCACACTAATGGGCCTCATACATCAAGTGGGCTGCACCAATGGGCCCCACCATCTACACCATTCGTCTATTTAGAGATCTAAACCCAAAAATGAATCATATCAAAAGATCATCTAGAACAAACCATAAATAGCAGTGGTGATAATGATTTTCACGGCTAAACAAATCACAGGGCCCACCATAGAGTTTATTCTCCATCTAATCTGATCATTAGGTCATAAAGACCTGAATTAAGAGGGTAAACAAATATCATATTGATCTAAAAGCCTCTGTGACCCAAAAAGGGTTTCAATGGTGGACACGTTCAATCTCCACTGTTTTTGGTAGTGTGGTCCACTGATAAACAGATCTGCCTCATTTTTATCTCAAGCCCTAAGACAAGCTCGCCAAATTGATGGACGGTTTGGATATAACACAAATGTCAAGGTGGTCCCCACCGTCACACGTGCAGGGTGGGTCCCACAAAACTTGCTGCCGTCAATCACTGTAGCTGAATGCTGCTGGGAGATGCACCAACCAATTCGATTCTCATTAGGTGGGTCCCATCGTCCTTCCACTAGACGGTGTGGATGTAAAACACTTACATCAAGGTGGGTCCCACCCACACGTGTGAGGTGGGCCAAACACACATCAAGGTGGATACCACCGTCCTGCTGCTAGATGGTGGATCCAAATACATAGCAGGTGGGTCCCACGGTTGCTGACGTGAGGTGCAGCAGTTGATTGCTGCCCAACAGCCCAACAGATAGACGGTTAGGATTTAACACATATATCAAAGGTGGGGCAGCTCTGCACCGCGCAAGTTGTCCAGCACCGTCCAGATCATTTGGACGGTGTGGATGGAGCCAATACATCACGGTGTGGCCCACACATCCTGCTGACAACGTACAGCAGCTGTCCAGCTGTGTGGGGTCCACACGGATGGACGGCTGGGGCAAAACACATGCATTAGGGTGGTCCACGTAGCTGGACGACATGGATGAAACAATACATCATGGTGCCCACCCACCGTCTAGAGAGGGATGGACGGTTAGATCCAGACGTGCAGAGGTGGGTCCCACTCCCCAGGACGGTGTGGAGGAGACATATACATGAAGTGGGGTCCATGTGGTGGACCAGGGCCCCACGGACCAAGCTGGTAGTTGTGTTTTCTTCCATCCTAGTTGGCCCAAAATGGGCAGCAAGGCGGGTCCCATTCGCTGGATGTCCAGAAAATCTGGACAATCCAGATTTTCGATTAGGTGGGCCACACACCTCATCATCAACAACATAAAAAAATGAAAGAGAGAGAGAGAAAGAGAGAGGGAGAAAGAGAGAACGGTGGAGATGGGAGGGACGCCGCCACTATGGGTCCCTCAAAATGCAATGCATACATCAAGTGGGTCTCATTATAAGTGGGCCCTAAATCAAAACCGAGATGATGAACACCCACCGTTTGCTTCATCTTGGACTTCTCCTCATCTTTAGCTCCAATGGAACATGATTCAATAGTTGAGATTGATCATAGAGGGTGGGATTAGGTGGTAGGAAAGTGAGCCACACTTGCTCTTCTTATGGAGAGCTTGGACGACTCTCTCCTTTAGGGTTGCTTAGGAGAATGAGAGAGAGAGGTGTAAGAGAGAGAGAGAGTGGGTGTGAGTGAGTGATGGAGTGATGGGTGTGTATTTGACATGTATGGGTGGAGAGAGAGGGAGAGTTGACTTTAAGGGTTGCTTTTGGGGATGGGACATGTACTTGATTGATGGGATGTGATGTGAATGATTTGAAAGGTTCTCTTAGGTTTTGCAAAGCGCGGCATTTTCTCGAACTGAATACAGGCCCACATCTCCTGGTCTGGGTATTGCCTCGGTGCACGAGACGCGGCGTCAGAAACGTGGCTACGGCACAGTCGCAAGGGTATAAGTCTTGGGCCGAGCCGACTCTGGAATACGAGATACGACTCAAGATCGCGTGCAAATGCCGGTTACAGATCGTGGGTCGCCGTAATTCGACCGGGAGGATCGCGGAAGCCTATGGAATGGTACAGGCTAGGATACGGGTCCCACACCTTCCTTCTTCCCCAATCTTCTTCTTCTAGTTAGTTTTTATGTTTTCTTTAAGAGTTTTGGTTTCAATCATGTCTTTAGTTAGCTAATCTCTTCGCTAGGGCTAAGAGGTGAAGCTTGTAGCATGTTGGGAAGTTTATCTTGCTTTGATTCTTGTTTATGTTAAACTTCATTGATTTATAGTTTGAATTTAAGGAATATTTTAGTTTTCTATGGTTTATTGTGACTCAAATTACAATAAATGTTGTAATAGCATTGAATATCTTCTTTTCTATTTTGCGATTATGAGATTGGTGAAATTCATGATTCACCACTGTCTCCTGGGCATGGTGGATGAATGAATTCCCTTCCAATCATTACAACACTCCTTTATGCATGAATTAATCCAACGAGAAGTTTAAATTGTGCTTTAATTACCTATCTTCCAACTGGATAGGATAGGACTTCGATTCTAGTTATGTTTATTGAATCAAGTGAGGTAGTATCCTGATAGCTACAAGTGGATCCTTGGCTCTCTAGTTCCCTTTTGATTATTGATAATTCATTCACAATTTCTTTCAACTATTCCAGATTTTAAGTTAGATATTTTTCTAGTTCTAGTTCTAGTTATTTTCAAAATATGTACAAGTATAGTCCCTGTGGATTCGACCTCGGTCTCACTAAGTTATTACTACATCCCGACCCTGCGCTTGGTGTTGTGAACATCTATCTTCCTTGAGCCATAAGATTTCTTTCATTATTGCACGTCAATTCGTGTGCAAGTCGCACACTCCAACATGGAATGTAGGCATGATCTTAGCAGCTTTTGCTTAACATACTAGATTTGAGGCATTGTTGATAAGTTTTTTATCGAGTCTTCATGGGATACAAGATTGGGTAGTCACGGCTTTAAAGTTAAATCATTTTCTCCTTATTTCTCGGGGACAATGATTCTCAGTGCGCACTTCCTTGAGGGTTTGGGAGATCCTAGATTTAATATTTCAAAATTCTCTAAGATGACGTTGACTTTTGGTTTCGATCTTTCTGAGGTTATCCTCTAGTTCGAGAGTCTATTCATCATCTTCCACATCATCTCCTTCGTCTAAACCCTTGAGTCTAAAGTCCAACTCCAAATCGAAATCATATAAATTAACTTCACACTCAAGTGCTTTGACAGACAAACTTGGCACTTTATTGCTTGAGACTTTTGAAATGTATTATTTTATATATTTTCTTTAAAAAAAATTCTATTTTTTTTTGAAATTATGTAAATATCTTTTAAATTTTATTTTTTTTTGAAATTTTTGAATTTTTTGAAAATTGTGAAAATTTATAAAAAATTTGAAATATCTGGTATTTTAGGTTTTGGATCTTTTGATTTTTTTTTTTTTTTTTTGAATTTTAATTAGAAGGGATCCCAAGCAAGGTAACGATGTGAACCAGGGGTTGCCTGATTCGGCTCGGGGAGCCAAGCATTGTGGCTTTTATTATCGTCATTAGGACTACGAACCTATTACTACCTTGCACTCCTTCTGTGACACCCCATAATTTTTTTACTCGGGTGTTACCATATAGAATTCAATGTGTTAATATGTGTACGTATGCATGCGATTTCATATACTTACAAGCATACATGTATAAGTCCTTCAATCTAGCTAAATTCGACTGTCGTCTACAATCTAGCATGAAGTTGATTGGTAATAGTAATCTTCATCCATAGACCAGGCCATCCGATTGTGGATTATCAAAATAAATAATCAAATCATCAGTGCATTGAAAATTTGAAATTCATACACAAAATTTTATTGATAGTATCTCAATCTCGACAAGACTTAGCATGACACCTTGTTCGGTAGGATGAACTATTCACTTTCATCATCAGATCCTAGATAATCTTATCAATCGTACATTTATAAATTCAACTTTTGATTATAAGATCCACTGTTCATAGAGTCCGCAACTCCCTATGGGAGGTTTTGAAACTCAATTACACAGCATAATTACCACATTTGCGAAAGTAATAGTTAAAATCCATCTAGATTAACTTGGGGATGATTTAAAATGTCAGTGATCAAATCGGGAGACAATCCGACCGTTAAATTGTTGGTGATCGTTAGTTAGACTCAAGTAGTGTGGCCCACTTGTAACACCCCAAACTTTTCAATACCTGAGTATTGAAAGTTCTCGAGTGTCATCATGAAGTTTAACTTAGTATGGACATGTGTACAATACCAATTTAGCTATCCTAACCTTACATCTATTCTCCAACATGAATCTGATCATCGAGAATGATCTTCATCCATAGATCAAGTCATCCGACCATTGATTTTAAGACAAGATCATCATATGTCCAAGTATTCCCACTTGTTCATCATAACCATCCGTTCAGCCAACTATCCACCGATAGGTAAAAATATTTGATCGTCCACTTTGAGTTTCGACCACCCAATCATAGTAAACTAACTACTTTATATCTGTATCCGCTCGTACACATATCAAATTGAAATTCTGATCCGTTCATCTTGTTCACCACCTATGAATATACTTAACCCACAATTAAAACTACAATCTTAGAAACTTACACATGTGAACAAGTCACTTAAATCTAACGGTATATACGTTCTGCCTCTTGATCACTCCATAAACCCACTTGTGATCATCTATTTACAAAACTGACTGTATACCCACTTACATACATGATCAGAGTACCAACCATTAAGTTTTTCTATTTTTAACATACCATCTGACCATCCATTATGTTGGTTTTTTTTTTTTTTTTTTACACACGCACACACACCACCACACACTCACGCCGTAGTGGGATTTCACCACCTATGGATACTCGAACCCTTGACCGGGTGTTGAAACTCCTAAAAGGCTACCACCCGAGCAAGAGTAAGGATCTCATCCATTATGTTGGTTGATATATGTACATTCACTTAATTAATTTGGTGAATAATTATTTATTCCTAATTATTTAGATATAAGTTCTTTTGTAAGAATTACTTACAAACATTCTTACAACCATGTAGAACCATTAGATTTCCTAAAACTCTCATATCAACAATAATGACGAAAATGCCATTAACCTAGACCCTTGAATTCTAGATCATGTGGTTCTCATGATTCGTTTGATGTGAAAATTTATACCATACCTATGTATCATAAATTAACCATACATGTCAAATTTTAGCCCTTAGATCATTGTAAAAGTGACCTAATTGACAAATCAGCCCCTTAATCATTGATTTTGGTGTTCATCGAGTGAAGAAACCTCATGAGTAGTCATAGTAGGATATTTACCTTCATATGAATGATTTGGATTGCCTATAATATAGACCAAGTGTGAAATATGAAAATCCCACTTTGGTAGGCTTTTCTTTAGGCGCAAAGTTATCCTTTCGAGACTTACTGACTCCTTATAAACCTGGATATTTCGATTTAACCACTACTTGTCGTCCATCGTAACTAGAATTTGGACCACAATTTGGTCTCATATGACTACGAGGTTATACAAAATTTAGACCTCGATCTATGATCTCACACCGTTGAATGTTGAAGTCAGTTCCTTCCTTTTGGTACAAAAGGTGAAATTTTAGTTTTAGGTTTTTTTCACCATCGATCAACTACCAAATTTTGTCCAACGGTTTGCTTATCCTGACTACACATTTCTCCCAAAATTGGGTCCTGATCATTAAGTGTGGACCGTTAATTGAGAACAAGTTCGTTTTGGCACCTGTTAGGAGAATTTTCAAGATAAGTCAATCTAAATTTCGGATCACTAAGAAAATCATATACCCCGGCCCTATTCGACGACCCCAACACAGGACGAATTAAATTTAAGAAAGATCGTTATAAAAAAAGTCAAATTGGAGAAACCCAATATAAGTAGGATGTGAAACACACCCCCTCTCTCACGCCCACTCCTTTATAAAAGGAGGAGTGCGTCCCCTTCTCCTCTCACACACCCATGATCCCACGTCCAAGAAAGAGAAAGAGAAAGCCTAGTCGCCCATCATCCTCTTCCTCCACACGTGTGGTATCTCCCTCTTGTTCAAGCGATGTCATGATTCATGTAGAAACTTTCCTACATCGAGATCTACCTAGGGTTTAGATCTAAGGTTAAGGTGAGAGATTCATTTAAAGCTTACAATTTGAGTTTATATGATTTATCTTATTTTTTCATACTTTCATATTATTGTGTTTTTCCATGTAATTTATTAATTTACCATTATCAATTATTTATCTTTTTGAAAATTACGGTTAAGGTATGATTTTAATTATGCATGATTTTTTAAATTTATGTGCGGTGATGGATACGAGCCTTGCCTTTTACTAATTTTGAGAGCGATGCATGCTTCCACTCTATATTGAGTTGGCCGTTTGCTCATCTCCCCTTATTCTTGTTGAGTTAGCCTATTTGCTACTCTTCTCTTTTATTGAGATAGCTTAATGCTACCTTTCTCCTTTATTATGTTAGCCTTGTGTTACCTCTCATTATGACTTGGGCATGTGTCTTAGAATTTCAAAACCCTCATGGTTCGACTTATTTCTCTATTGATGCAAATGATGTGTTATAGGCCTCATATATAGTGGTTCATATATATTATCGTGGATGTAATGCGTTTCAGGTAGTGGCCCTCTTGGTTGGCTCATAATCCCGTGGGTTGGTGAGTAGTGTGTAATCGATGTAAATAAATCGATATACATGTTAAATCACTTCTCGAGATTGGATGTCACGAATAGTCGCTCCATAAACACATCGTGTCACGTAAATCTCCTAATTGCCTTGTTATGTCGCTATGAGATGTTCACATAAATCCACGTTAGCATTGAACACGCCAACGAATCTCCATAGTATATGATGCGGGGTGAGCCAGGTTTTTTATGAACTATATTTCACATTGTGATGACCACTACGTATGATGGACCACACACACTATGCTAGGCATGCATTCATATACATTGGTTGCGCATACTGATACCACTCGTAGTGGCGGAGTACGAGATGTATCAGAACCCTCACATTATTCTTATAAATCTCTTAAATTATTGTTAATCTTAAAGGATAACTATTACTATGAGTAAGGCATTGACCCTCTCCAACCATATAGATATTGTAGGTGAATTATAAGTTTATAATATGGCCGATAATCATTCTATGGAAGATTCTTTCGAAAGAAAAGAAAAATGATAATGCCACAAATTATTTTATTTATTTTCTGTTGCAAGCTTTAATAATGTAATAAGCTCCCATTGAGAGGGCATTCAAGAATTATTTGTACGCTTTTTATTCTAATGGAATAATAATTATAGTCATTTTTATTATCATGAATGGTTACCTTCGTGAATGTAAATGGATGTGATTTATCTAAAAGAAAAAAAGAAAAAAAAAAAACAAGGTATAATTTTGAAGCATCCGATTTTTACATTATTAATACCAGGAATTCTTAAGAATGAGTATGTACTTAGGCCGCGAAAATTCAGGATGTTACACCACCTAATCCATAGATCTACCTCATAATTAGTAAAATGCCTAATAGGTGCAGTTAAACCTAATGATCAGTGTGGATTTCATGATACAATACCCCACAGTTAGGTCGTTAGTATTCAAACGAAAGTGCTCCCACTGACTACCGAACTAGGTCAACTAGGTTTGACCGAATCAACCCAAAGAGGAAAGCCTCTTCTTCCTATCTTCGTTTTCCTGCTTGGGTGTCATTTGAACTGACAATGTTCGTGTGATCGAGCAATGGCCCACCATCTTCGATCGTGTAAATGATCTGAATCGTCCATCATGTGCATTTGGAGATTTCGATCAAAACCCTGTCCGCTTGTAAAAGCTCACTTGCATGCGCACAATCATAGCCACAAGTTGAGTGCATAAAATAAATATCGAAAATAAAAAGGATTTCATTTCTTGTACAGTTGGAGTTGATATGAGAGAGCTTCTTTATACCAATCATGGCCGTTTAAACTAGGGCATCTTAACCGTTCATATCCTTCTCCCGGATTAGGGTTTTTCCATAGAAAACCAACACCGTAAATCTCCCACTGTTAGTAACAAGTAGTTTCTAGAAACTAAACACCATGATTCAATCCAAACCTCTATTCTCAATCATATAGTCTAGGAGAACTAGGGCATCTCTATAAATTGGATGATTCAATTAGTAAACCGATTTTTGCTTGTCTTTTACAGAAACCCTAAAAAACTAGTCAATTCCTTCGTCCTTCGAACCCATCGGTGTAACTGCATTAGAGTTTTGAAAACCAGCATCCCTAAGCTCCGTCTTACTAATCTCTGGAAAAAGAAATTGGAGAAAGGAGCAATGATCGAGAAATTGCCATTAGAGGATAAGTTTTCTTCCTCATTAAAGCCATCAGTTGCTGGTCCTAAGGAAAATATAATCTCATTATCCAAATTGGTCATTGTATGGCCCAGTTGTGAGCATTCAATGCTTGCAATCAAATCCCGATCATATCATCATTCAGAGAAAGAAGGAGAGTCGAGAGAAAGTGTAACACCCCGAACTTTTTAATACCCGAGTATTGAAAGTTCTCGAGTGTTACCATGAAATTTAACTTATTATGTACATGTGTATAGAGGTGGACATCGGACCGAGTCGGATCGGATTGGGCTTAACCCGAGTCGGTCCGAAATCTAGACACGCTGACCTAAATTCGATCCGATTCGGGACCGGATCCGGGACATGCGATCCGATCAGATCCGACACCTGTTGGCCTGACCCGAACCAACTCCGACTCGGCCAGGGAAACCGAGTCGGATCGGATTGGGTATGACTCGGATCAAATGTTTTTAACGGTGAAAATCATTATCCTCACTATTATTTTCATTGTGGTCCATTTGAGCTTTAGATATTATTCAATTTTTTTTCCAAATGATCTAAAATGATCACGAAAAATGGATAAACGGTATGGATATAAAAAATACATGATTGTGGGCCCCATGTAACATTAATATCATTTGAGCCGTTCGTACAACTCGCAGCTCGAGGCGTTAACGTCACAGTCACAGCTGTAACGTGAAATTTAGCATGTTCTTTACGTTCAGTGGGATATTTTTATATCCAAACCGTCCATCCATTTGGCAATCTCGTTATAAGGCTTGAGACAAAAAAAGAAGATATATATGACTATTAAGTGGACCACACTTGACAAAGCATTCTCAACTGCTATTTGTGGTGTGGTTCATATGATCTTTGGATATGATTTATTTTTTGGATAATACTCTAGGACGATCTCTAAAACTATATGAACGGTGTAGATATAATAAATACATCACTGTGGGGCCCATATAACTTTGATATCGTTTGAACCGTTTGTACAACTCGGAGCTCGAGGAGCGTCAGTGCTCGTCTTCGCACGACATGTGCCTACAACTTAGGCTTAGGGACGCAGATTGCATACTACCCCCGCCCGTCCCCCCTCCGAACGGGTAGTTCTGTGGGCGGGCCCACCATGATGTCTCTGTACATCCAAACCGTCTATTCCTTTTCTCATATTATTTTAAGGCATCAAAATAAAAAATGAGGCAGATCTAACGATCAAATGGACCACACCAAAGATGACTCTTGCATTTAATGCAACTAAGATTAAGATTATTATTTTGTGTGGTCCACTTGAGCGTTGGATATGCCTCATTTTTGTGTTCATACCTTAAAATGATCTGAGAAAAGGGATGGACAGTTTGAATGTACAGATACATCACGGTGGGCCCACCCCAAAACTATCCGTTCGGGGCTAGGGAGTAGGGACTGGACGTACGTAGCTTCTTGAAGAAGCTTATCCCTCTTGCTTCCTGACGAAGCTTCGAGACTTCAGGTACAGGCTCACCAGCTGTACACTCTCAAGCCTCTAGGTTGTCGTCGTGGGTAAACTCTGTTGGGCCCACCGTAAACGTATCTGGTCTATCCATGCCGTCCATCTGTTTTTCCATCTTATTTTAGGGGTTGAGACCAAAATTTAATCATACCCAAAGATCAAGTAGACCATACCATTAGAAACAGTTGGAATAATGACTTCCACCGTTGAAACCTTTCTAGAGCCCACAGTGATATTTATTTCTCATCCAACCTGTTTATAAGATCACACAGATATGGATGAAGGGAAAACACAAATACAAGCTTGATCCAAAACTTCAGTGGCCCCTAAGAAATTTTCAACGTTATATGTTCAATTCACACTGTTTCCTATGGTGTGGTCTAGTTAAGGTTTGGATATACTTAATTTTTAGGCTCAAGCCCTAAAATTATCTGTTAAAATGGATGGACGGAGTGGATAAAATACATAAATCACGGTGGACCCCACAGAGTTTAATCAGTATGCAATCCGTCGCAATCCGCTTCCAACTAACACCTGCTGTACTTGGTATGTGTCGCTCGAAGACGAGCACTGACGCTCCTCGAGCTCTGAGTTGTATGAATGGTTCAAAGGAGATCGAAGTTACATGGGCCTTACAGTGATGTGTTTATTATATCTACACCGTTCATATATTTTCAAAGATTATTCTAGAGCATTATCCAAAAAAATGAATCATATCCAGAGATCATTTGGACCACACTATAAATTGAAGCGGAGATAATGATTTTTTCACCGTTAAAAAATTGTAAGATCCACCTACTAATATGAGAAGTAGGGAGGGATAAACTTATAATTTTATAGTTACCACACTCGGTGCGGTCCGGATCAAATCAGATTGGATTCAAACAGATCGAATTTCGGTTCGGGTCGGTCGAATTTGCTGCTTACCCGAATCTGATCCGACTGGCATTCGGATCAGACCGATCCTACCCGAACCTAACTGATCCAGGCCATCGGTTCTATTCGAATTGGGGCGGATCGGGTTGGATCAGGTTGGATCCGCCGGATCGGGTCCATTTTGCCCACTACATGTGTACGATACCAATCTCACTATCCTAACCTTACATCCATTCTACAACACGAATCTGACAGTTGGGAATAATCTCCATTCATAGATCAAGTCATCTGACAGTTGATTTTGAGATAGAATCATCATATACCCAAGTATTCTCACTTGTCCATCATAACTAACCGTTCAGTCAACTATTCACCGCTAGGTAAAGATATATGACTGTCCACTCTGAGTTTGGACCACCTGATCATAGTAAACTAGTTACCTAATCTCAACATCCACTCGTACACATATCAAATTGAGATTATGATCCATTCATCTTATTTGCCATTAATGAATATGCTTAACCCACCATTAAAACTACAATCTAGGGAACTTATACATGTAAATAAGTCACTTGAATCTAACGGTATATATGTTCTACCTCTTGATTACTCCAAAAACTCAATTATGATCATCTGTTTACAAAACTTACCATAAACCATGAGTAGAGTACTAACCACTAAGTTTTTCTATTTTTAACATGTCATCTAACCATCCGTTATGTTGGTTGATATATGTACATTCCCTTAATTAGTTTGGTGAATAATTTCTTATTCATAATGATTTAGATATAAGTTCTTTTGTAAGAATTACTTAGAAATGTTCCTACAACCATGTAGAACCATTAGATTTCTTAAAACTCTCATATCAACAATAATTACGAAAATGTCATTAACCTATACCCCTGAATTCTAGATTACATGGTTCCTACGATCCGTTTGATGTGAAATTTTATACTATACCTATGTATCATAAATTAATCATACATGTCAAATTTAGGCCCTTAGATCATTGTAAAAGTGACCCAATTGGCAAATCAACCCCTAAACCATTGATTTTGGTATTCATTATGTGAAGAAACCTCGTGGGTAGTCATAGTAGGATATTTTTTTTTTATATGAAAGACTTGGATTTTCCATCAGATAAACCAAATGTGAAATACGAAGACCCACTTTGGTAGGCTTTTCCTTAGGCGCGAAGTTATCCTGTTAAGGCCTATCAACTTATAAATCTGGATCTTCCGATTTAACCACTTCCTTCCGTCCATCACAACTCAAATTTGGACCACACTTTGATCTCACATGATTATGAGGTTATAAAAAATTTAGGCCCCGATCTATGATCCTACATCGTTGAAGGTTGAAGCCAGTTCTTTCATCTTGGTACAAAAGGAGAAATTTTAGATTTATGCTTTTTTCTACCATCGATCAACCATCAAATTTTGTCCAACCGTTTGTCTATCCTGACTACACATTTCTTTCAAAATTGGGCCCTAATTATTACGTGTGGACCATTAATTGAGATCAAGTTCGTTTTGGCACCCGTTAGGAGAATTTTTAAGATAAGTCAATCTAAATTTCGGATCACCAAGAAAATCATATACCCTGGCTCTACTCGACAACCCTGACACAATAGACAAATTAGATTTAAAGAAAGATTGTCATAAAAGGAAAATTTGGAGAAACTCAATTCAAGTGAGATGTGAAACACACCCCTCTCACACGCCCACTCCTTTTAAAAGGGGTGTGCATTCACCTCTCCACTCACACGCCCAAGTTTAATTTACTACTAACAATTATTTACCCTTTGGGATTATAGTATGATGTTAATTATGAGTGATCTTCATTTTTTTATGTGGGGCAATGCATACAAGCCTGGCCCTGCCTTTACCAATTTTGTTGAGTTAGCCCTTGCTACTTTTCTCTTTGTTAAGTTGGCCATTGCCACTCTTCTCTTTATTGAGTTGGTTATTGCCACTCTCCTCTTTGTTGAGTTAGCCATTGCTACTTTCCTCTTTGTTGAGTTGATCATTGCCATTCTCCTCTTTATTTTGTTAGCCTTGCGCTATCTATCTTTATGGCTTGGGCATGTGCGTTAGAATTACCAAAACTCCCATGATTCAATTTATTTCATCTTTGATGAAAGTGATGTGTTAAAGGTATCACAACTAGTGATTCAAATATTTAATCATGAACGTAATGCGCTCTAGGTAGAGACCCTCTTGGTCGATGCGTAATTCCATGGTTTGGGTAGTGGTGTACAAATCGATGTAAGCAATTCACAATGCGTGTTACATCACTTCCGAAATTGGATGTTACAAATAGTCACTTCATGAACAAATTGTGTCACGTAATTCATCCGACTCATGTATTCTACTGCCTCAAGGTGTTCACGTAAATTCATGATAGCGCTGGACATGCCAGTGAATCTCCGTAGTATGAGAATGTGGGGCTAGCTGGGGTTTTCTATGAATTATATTTCACATTGTAATGATCACTACGTATGATGAGCCACACATACTTTACTACGTATGCAACTCATGTAGGTTGTTTGTGCATGCTGATACCCCTTATAGTAGTGGATTACGAAACGTATCAGAACCCTTACATTTCTTTTATAAATCTCTTGAATTATTGTTAATCTTAAAGGATAACCATCACTATGAGTAGGGCGTTGACCCTCTCCAACCATACAGATGATGCAGGTGACGTATAGGTTGAGGATCCAGATGGCCATCTCCCAATGGAAGATTTTGCTGAATAAATATAAATTTAGTTTATGCTTTATCTTATTTATGTTTCCGCTACGAACTCGATAATATAATAAGCTCCTATTAAGAGGGCATTTAATAATTTGTTGAATTCTTTTACTCTGATGAAATAATAAATACAGTCTATTTTATTCTCGTGAATGGTTACCTTCATGAATGTAACTGGATGTGATTTAAATGAAAAAAAGGTGCAATTTTTAAAGCATCCAATTTATACATTATTAACACTCGGTTTTCTCGGACACGAGTATAAACTCTAGCCATGAAAGTTCGGGATGTTACAGAAAGAGAGTTCAATCTAGAGCTGCTACACTGGGTCCTTTGAATGAGTCTGCTAGAACAAGTAGCTCCGAGTCACGGTTTGAGTCCGACAAAGTTTCATGTGAGTCGGGTCAAGTTTCTGAGTCCAGTTGATGGACGTGGGTTGCAGAAAGAAGAAAAATGAAAAATGGAAGAAGAAGAAGAAGAATGAGAGAGAGGGGGGGAGTCATCTATCAAGTCAAACTTGAGTCGACTCGCTGGTTCATGTGCCACGGTTCTTCCAGTGTCTATGGCAGGTTAACTAGAGTATTCTCTAGTTGGAATTTTAGAGAAAGGAAAGAGAAAGATGAAGAAAGAAAAAGAAAGAAAGTAGAGGAAGGAGAAGTGAGAGAAGAGAGGAGGAACTTAGAGAAATAGAGAAGCGAGTCCAACTCATTGAGTTGACTCAGGTTTGACTTAGGGCCGAGTTAGGGCCTGGTTTATGCATATCTTGTTGGTCAAGCTAAGAATAAAGACAAGAAGAGTGAAGAAACAAGACATAAGGAAAGGAGATCCGTTTAGTGTCATTTTGAACAGGCTGACTTGTTGTCAAGTTGACTCAGTGAGCTTCACCAAGTTTGAAAATTAAGTTTGAGCTAGATGCAGTTGCCTCAGTCTAGTAGGTGAGTCTAGTCTATCTAGTCATTGTTGTTTCAACAAATTTTTAAGAACTTTGGAATAAAAACTGAGTTATCTATTTAATACCCCTATTTCACTACCAATTCATTGAGTTGCAGACTCAGTGGATCGTTCTTTATACATAGTTGAATATAACCTAGTGTTAAGTTTAATTATATTATTGCGGCAACAGTTTCTAGTGCAGAGGGTTCGAACCTTCACAACAGGTCGTGACCATGCTCAAGATCGGGTCAAGTTTAAGTGGGAATCAAATCACACTAAGTCAATCGATCTAAGTTTAGTCGACCTTCGAAACATTTTAATGGAGTTGTAATTTGATTTTAAGGTAGGGTATTGAATTATTTTAAAAATCACAATCTAGATGTAGGAAATTGTGGATTTCCCAATTATCATATCTAGATTGTGGTATAAGACACTATGCCTGAGTCCGGGTCCTTTGACTTGATCCGATCCGGGATCGAGTCTGGGTCCTCTGACTCAATCCGATCCGTTGCACTGCTGGCCTGATCCGAACCGAGTCCGACTTGGTCAGAAAAATCAATTCGGATCGGGTTGGGTACAGTTCGGATCCATCTTTTAAAATTTTTTTAAAAAAAAAAATATAATTTTTAATATTAAATTCGTAGGGCCCACCATAATGTTTATTTTCCATCCAATCTGTAATAAGGTCACAACTACATGGATGACGAGGAAAAACAAATTTGATATTGATCTGAAACTTTCGTGACCCTAAAAGAGTTTCAATGGTAGACGTTCAATCCCCACTGCTTTTGCAGTGTGGTCCACTTGATCTTTATATCTATCTTATTTTTCGGCTCAAGCCTTGAGACGAGCCCACAAAATGGATGGACGGTTTGGATATAACACATACCTCATGATGGGACCCACAAAACTTGCTAATGTTAATACATCATAACTGTACGTGGTACACCTGCCGCTGCCAATCCGCCTCTTCTTTATCTTCTGCCTCAAGAAATCCTACCTCAAGAAATCAGATTGCTGCAGAAGGCTCCTATCGTACTGAGTAAACTCAGTTGGGCCCACCTTGAATGTACGTAGTCTATCCACTCCGTCCATTCGTTTTTCCATCTAATTTAAGGGGTTGAGCTTAAACTTGAAGCATATACAAAGATCAAGTGGATCATACCATAGGAAACAATGGGGATAATGATTTCCACCGTCGAAACCTTGACAGGCCCCACAGTGATGTTTTTTTTGTCATTCAAACTGTTCATTACATCATACATACATGGATGAAGGGAAAAAAATATAAGCTTGATCCAAAACTTTTGTGGCCCCCAAGAATTTTTCAACGGTAGACGTTTAATTCAACTGTTTCCTTTGTTGTGGTCCATTTGAACATTGGATATTCCTCATTTTTTAGATCAACACCTAAATTTATCTATTAAAATGGATTGACGGAGCGGATAAAATAAATATATCGTGGTGGGCCTCACAGAGTTTACCTAACATGGTAACCATAATGAGTTACTCGCTACTAGTCTGCTTCTCCTTGCATCAGACTGCCACAGCTCGGTGCTCGATGCGCACCTAGAGCCATGTGCTGAGATGATGGGTTGGTTACTCCCCTACCACTAGCCAATGGCTCGTAGTCAGTGTTATGTGGACCCCACCATGATGTATTTATTTCATCTATGCCGTTCATCTAGTTTCTAAGATCATTTTATGGTATTAAACAAAAAATGAGGTATATATACTTATTAATAGACCCCATCCGGATCGAATCGGATCAGATTACAGATCAGATTCTGGATAGGATCGGTTCGGATTGACATTGATCCGAACTCGATCCGATGAACGGTCGGATCTGACTGGGCCAACTCTATCTGGCCCGATCCTGACCTTCGGTTCAGTTCGGATCTGTCGAATCGAGTCGGATTCGTCGGATCAGTCCCGATTCTGCCCAGCTCTAACCATTTTTGTATCCTTTTTGCCTATTGTAGCTTTTAATGGACTACTTTTGTACAAACTTGTGATGGTAAGTTCTACTTGTTGTATCATGATAAGCCGCTAGTTGTAGAGGTTAGCATTAACATCCTACTTGTTGAAATCTCATGAACCAAGGATGGTGGTATAAGACACTATGCCTGAGTTGTCGGCCTAGGTGATTAGTCCCTCATAGTGATCTTTAAACTTTCTTAAAATGCTTGTTTGTAATTGGATTAATAACAGTTGGACTAATCATACATTTCATGGCATACGAACGATATTTGGTAGCTAATCTGCATGTTGTAGCATGTACCCTTTATCGTAGTATTTTTCATTAACTCCCAGACCATTATCAATTGACCCAATTTGTTTGATCTTTTTACTTAAGCCCATACTTATGGTACTTTCGTTAGTGACTAACTACTTGAGATTACATGTGAGTTTTCTCCCACTCATGGATTTTTTGCCCAAATCCAACTATATGAGCATCCCCAAGCTGATGTGCATATGCATATATCCATGCATTTAAATAAGATTACATTATGAATTATTTTATATGATTCTTATTTTAGAACTATCATTGGCTAATGTGATGGATTGTAATATCATTTTTTATGATCGTTATGAACGATTTAGTGTAAACTTATCTTAATAAACTATGTTTAACTATTGTAATAATTTGGTAAATCTTGAGGGGTATAGCTCACTGGGATAGTCATTGACGCTATCGAACCATATTCAGTTGTTGCAGGAGACGTAGATAATTTGTAGGTTGACATTGGTGTGGTGTTTGAGGAGTCGGATGATCTTGCAGCTCTATATTCTAGCTTTAATTTGCATTGATCTTATACTTTCCCGTATTTGTTAGTCTTGAGACATTGGTTTGTATAAGCCCTATGGGGAGCTACTGTATATCTTGTGTATCTTAAATGTATTTCAGTCTTTCCTTTCATGCTTGATTTGTTTTCCTTCCACTGCAATGCTCACTCTTAAGAAAAAATTATATGATAAAATGCGGGCTATCTTTAAAAGTTAACACTCGAGGTTTTAAAAAAACGAATACTAAACTCGAGTTACGAAATTCAAGGCATTATACCTTGCTCTCAGGAGGCAAGGCCAAAGGGATAAGTAAGAAATCCATTGTCATTGTGCCCAAGTGTTAGGATAGATCTACGATTGAGCTTTGAGTCGGTGTGAGATGCGATTTCTCTTGGTTCACCCTCGATGCTTTGCAACTCATCGGGTTCTTTTAGCTTGGGTGAAACTGAAATTGTGGTCTAGTCAATCAGAGGAAATTCATGCCCCTTGATTAAGTCCTCATCTGACACTCGGTCAAGCTCAATTCGCTCATTTGGTCCTCTAGGGTAGAATCATCCTTTCCATCAGGAAAAATGATTTGTGTACTAATTGTAGACACCTCACCCTAGGTTGATAAGTTGTTTGAGTTTGAATGGACGAATGGACAACTAAACCCCAATCCTAAACCAGAGGAACACCAGTCCCAAACCCTAAACCTAGCCCATTCAACCCAACTAACCTAGTCAACCTAATCTTGAACCCTAGGAACTTAAAACCCTAGAGCCCTAAGTCAAGTCACCCGATCAACTCACTAAGTCAACTGACTCGATTAGCTTACCCAGCCTCACAACCTAGTCAACTCACTAAGTCAACTGACTCGATTAGCCTACCTAGCCTCACAACCTAGTCAACTCACCTATTTAAGCCAAAAACCAAGCCCCAACCCAAGCTCAAAACCAAACCCAGTCGGAGAAATGACCGAAACGTCAAAGCAGTAACTGTCACGCCCCAAACTCGGAAACCGGCCTCACAAAATTCCCGATCGCAAAATTCGGCATTAACAACCTCTGTAATACCCAATTCTTGGCTCCCGGCACCCATATACTAGGTTCTGATCCTTAAATCCTACAAGGAGAATTTTTAACATAAATTTGATTCGTAATAAGTATAACCAGGAGCATAACCCATGAACAATAACCAACAACATCATCACAAATCCACTAAGATAAAAAAAAACTTTGAGTACAATGCGTAAGGGAAATACAATATCAATAATCAAAAGCTCCAGAAGTCGGCTGTATGCTCCAAGCTCAATGCTGCTGATGCGTCCCAGTATCACGTACATGCATCAATCGTGCATAAGCTTATAGAAAGCTTAGAGGGTGGTAGAAGTGTGTGTGCATGGTAGAAATGCAAGTATGTAATATCAGAGTAATGCAAAAATGCTAGTAAGTCCATGAATGCCATCAGTTGTACCAAGGTTATGCGATGCAAGGCATGAATACTATCGGCTACATCAAGGCCATGCGATGTGACATTCAACTCAAGCATACCAGTCCTCATCCAAATCCACATATCCATGCAGCTCATCACTAGAGCATCAATATCAGTATAGTTCTCAGGCTGGACAATCACCGGGGTTTAGTACACTCCAAATGACACTACTCATTTCCCAGGCGCACAGTCCAAGTGAGAGTAAGAAACCTCACTATCTGGCAGGCCAATAGTCTGTCAATACCTATCCAGCACATCGATAGCAGACCCATTTACGAGCTGGACACACTCAGCCTAGTAATTGCCCCTACCCTCGGGCGGGTAAGGCCACACCCCCTTCCAACCGACTACGACACAGTGGGAGACGCGACTTCTTGGTATTCGGCCCTCATACGCTCATGTATCCACTCGGTCTTGACGTTGGAGCGTCTTCCGGTACCATCAGGTTTAGGAATTTTCACTTAGGGACATTTATGGCTCCCCGATGCTAATAACGGTATTTCTGGTGTCCAATCCTGACATCCATGATATGCTTGTGGAGGCTACGGTCTTGATGTCACTAGGGTGTACAATAATCACAACACACAATGTAAGATGCATGAGTCGTACAATCCAGTCTTGCATTAATCCTGCGCATACCGTGCACTCATGTGAGACAATCTCAGTCTATTAGGGAGTCCTATAACAACCTGCCCAATAACATATGCAATGGTCAACCACATCTCATATCAAGCATACAGATGATGCGTATGGGCATGTATCATGATGATATGTTAAGCATACTCGTAATCGGTGTCGATAACCGGCATCGATTATCGGCATCGAAAATCGGCCTAGATAATCGGCCTATATGTAAGGCGGGGTCCATATATGAACAGCCGATCTAAACCATAATATGAAGATCCACCCTCGGGCGTGAATATACCAAATCCGGTAGCACGGATAGATCCGTCTACGGCGATGATGGACCATGCAACATCAATGGGTCCCAATAATTTGGGTTAACCCACTAAGAGAATGATGAGAATGGGCCTAACAAGGACAATGTGGACATTTAACCATCATTGCCCATCAATGTGGACATTCAACAAACATTGCTTCCAAAGAGTGGCCCACATAGAGCCACACATATAGTGAGCTCATGGCCTCACACAAGGGCCTAATATACATCACCGTGGGCCTCACTTAAGGGCTTAATACACATTATGATGGGCCTCACTCATGGGCCATATATGCATCACATTGGGCCTCACCCATGGGCCTCATATACATCAAATGGGCCGCAATACATGGGCCTCATACACATCAAGTGGGCCACATCTCATGAGCCCCAAATACATCACAACGAGCCACAACCCATGGGCCTCAAACACACAATGGGCCTCTCATACGGGTCCAATATGCATCACATTAAGGTTGGCCTTAATGAATGGGCCACAAATACGTCACATTGGGCCTCAACGAATGGGCTATAAATACATCAAGGTGGGCCTCATGGATGGACCGCAAGTACATCACATTGGGCCTCATCAATGGGCCGCACCATCTATACCATTCATCTATTTAAAGATCATTTTAGAGCATTTCCCATAACAAAAAAAAATGAATCATATCGACAGATCATCTGGACCACACTCCAAATAATGGCAAAGATGATGATTGGAAGATCATCTGGACCTTGCCACAAATAACAGTAGAGATAATGATTTCAGTCGTTAAAATTTCCCAGGGCCACCATGACGTTTATTTTCCATACAATCTGTTCACAATGTCATAAAGACCTGAATTAAGGGGGGAAAAACAAATATCATAATAATCCAAAACTACTGTGGTCCTAAAAGGCTTTCAATGGTAGCCGTTCAATCCTCCACATTTTTGCAGTGTGTCCACCTGATAAGCTGATCTGCCTCTTTTTTGTCTCAAGCCTTAAGACGAGCTTACCAATTGGATGGATGGTTTGGATGTAACACATACATCATACGATGGGCCCCACACATGGACGATGTGGATCAACGTATACATCATGAAGGGACCCACAGAACTTGTTGACGTTAACTGCAGCATGTGCTGCTGTGGGGGCCACGTCCAGGTAGATGGACGACTGGATAAAATACATACATCAGCAATTACATCTGCTAGTGTGACCAGCAGATGGACGGGTGAATAAAGTACATATATTATGGTGGGTCCCACGTCCATGTATTGGATGGACGGTGGGGATTAAACCCATACATCATGGTGTATCCCACACAGCACCGTCTAGATGGACGGTGCAGATATAGAATAAATACAGCAAGGTGGGTCCCATCCCACACGTCGGTAGTGTGGGTGAGCCCCACCTCCTAACAGATGGACAGTATGTATAAAACACATACATCAAGCCAGCCAAAAGCTTGCAAACGTCATGGGCAGCAGCTGAGAGAGCTGCGTGGGACCCACAACAGATGGACGGTCTACATTGAGGTGGGTCCACACGTGTGGGGCCCACCAGTTTAGATAAGCTGATATTTGTAGTTTCCCTCTCCGCCTAGGCCTGTCCAAACGAATAGGCAGCAGATCCTGCCCATTGGACAGAGGGCGTGGACTTCATGCATCAATGTGGGTCGCTGGCCCTGGACAGTCAAATACATTTGGTGGCCAACATGCAAGGAAGGAGAGAGAGAGAGAGAGAGGAGAGAGAGAGAGAGAGAGAGAGAGAGATCGGTGGAGATGGGAGGAGCTCCGCCACTATGAGCTCCTCTATGTACATGCATGCATCGAGATGGATCCCACCACATGTGGACCCTCAAATAGAGATTAATGATAGAAATTATAAGATCATCCACCAATTGGCCTTCTTCTTTAGCTCCTAGGAATGCTAATCTCCTAAGCTTCTTCTTTAATGGAAGATGATGAAGATTGAAGGGTGAAGATGAGAGTTTTTGGGGTAGGGAGTGAGCCACACACACTAGATTTTCTCTCTTTAGAATTTTTCTCTCATGGAGGCTTGAAAATGGTGGAGAGTGAGAGAGGAGAGGGTGTTGTAAGAGAGATGGAATGGAAGGATGGGTGTGTAAGGAAGGGATGGGTGGTGTAAGAGAAGAGACATGAGAGTTGACTTTGGGGGGGGGAGAGAGATGGGTGTCATGCCTTGTTGGTAAGAGAGGGAAGGGTTGTGTACTTGACTTGTGATTGATTGATTGATGTGATGGGTTGTAGAGATTCTTTTGGAATTTGCAACGCGCGGCGTTTTCTTCGAAATAAACTCGGGCCCACAACTCCTAGCCTGGGTATCGCATTGGCGCACGAGATGCGGTGTTGGAACCGCGGCGACGGCACGATCACTAGGGTACAAGTTTCGAGTCGAGTCGAAATAAATATACAGGATGCGATTTAGAGTCGCGCGTAAACGCCGATTACAGGTCGTGGGTTACCGATATTTGATCGGGAGGATCACGGAAGCCTACAGAATGGTACGGTCTAGGATACGGGTCTTACAACTCTCCCCTCCTAATAAAAATTCATCCTCGAAATTTACACAATCATCGCAATTAGACATAACTCATAAGGAAAAGGAAACATATCATCATTATATAAAATCGAAAACAGCATATAAGATATAATATATAATCAATCATCAAAGAGATGGGGATAATGCTCTCGAATCTCAGCCTCGCGCTCTCGAGATGCCTCATCAATATAATAGTGACCCCACTACACTTTCACCAAGGGAATGACCTTGGTCCGAAGGACCCGCTCCTTCCGATCAAGGATACGAACTGGCTGCTCAATGTAAGAAGCGTCCTCACGAACCTCCATCAGCTGCCAATCAATCACAGGAACTACATCTGACCCACACTTCCTCAGCATAGAGACATGGAAAACGTTGTGGACTCCAGACAACTGAGATGGCAAGGCAAGCCGATAGGCCACCGCGCCAATGCGCCTAATGATCTCGAAAGGTACTATGAATCTCGGGGCAAGCTTGCCCTTCGCTCCAAATCGAACTACGCCCTTCATGGGCAAGACCTTGAGATACACTCTGTGCCCAACAACAAACTCCAAGGGACGACACCGACAATCAACAAACTCTTCTGCCGTCTCTAAGCTGTGCGCATCCTCTGTCTAATGATATAGATGGCCTCTAATGTCTGTCGCACAAGCTCGGGACCTAGGAGACACTACTCTTCAACCTCGGTACAATAACTCAGAGATCTGCATGGTCTGCCATATAGTGCCTCAAAAGGAGCCATGCCAATGGTCGCATGATAGCTGTTGTTGTATACGAACTCAGCCAATCAAAGATGCTCATCCCAGCTACCGCCGAAGTCAATCATGCAGGCCCGAAGAATATCCTCAAAGATCTGGTTGACCCTCTCGGTCTGGCCATTGGTCTGCTGATGATACGCAGTGCTGAGCTGCCAAAACAGACCCCATCGCTCTCTAAAAGATCCCCCAAAACTGAGACGTGAACCTCGGGTCTCGGTAAGAAACGATCAAAACTGAAATACCGTGCAGTCTCACAATCTCCTCAATGAATAACCTAATAAGCTGGTCCAAAGACCAAGTCACACGAATCATGCGAAAATGTGCTGACTTCGTTAGGCGATCCACGATAACCTAGATGGCGTCATGACTGCGCTGAGTCCTCAAAAAATGCATAATAAAATATGTCGATACGTGCTCCCACTTCCACGTCGGGACGCTTAACGGCTACAATGGACCAGGGGGTCTCTGATGATCGGCCTTGACACGCTGGCATGTGTTACACTGGGCCACAAAACTGGCGATCCGCCCAAAAATACTGTCACCTCATATCACGTACATCTTCGTCAAGCTAAGGTGGATAGAAAATCGCGATTGATGTGCTTCGGTCATAAGATCTCTGCGTAACTCAAGAATATCCGGGACACATAACCAACCTCTGAAGCAAAGTCCACCATCAGAACCAATCTACTAATCTGACTGACTCTCAGACGCTGCCTTTGCTCGGTAACCCTGTAACAACTCATTTATCTGCTGAGCCTCGATCACCCTTGCAACAAGGGAGGGTTGAATCGACAAGCTCGATAGCTGACGATAGAAGACTACAGACCAAACTCGAAGTCATACTCTGCTATATCCTCGAGCATCCTCCACTCCTAAATCATGTGTGTCACCAGGCCTCGTGGCTGACGGCTAAGAGCATCCACCACCACGTTCGCCTTGCCCGGGTGGTACTAAAGATCAAAATCATAATCCTTCAAGAGCTCCATCCAATGTCTCTGCCTCATGTTCAGTTCGGACTGAGAGAATAGGTACTTCAAGCTCTTGTGGTCCGAGAAGAGCTCGAACCTAACCCCATAGATATAGTGCCTCCACACCTTCAGTGCGAAGATGACTGCTGCTAGCTCCAAATCATGCGTGGGGTAGTTCAGCTCATAGACCTTGAGCTGGCGAGACGCATAAGCCACTGGCCTCCCATGCTGCATCAGGACAACACCCAAACCAATATGTGAGGCATCAGTAAATAGAATGAATCCATCACTCTCGGAGGGAAGAGTGAGGATAGGAGCTGACTTGAGGCGGTCCTTTAGCTCCATAAATGCTCGCTCATAGGCGTCGATCTAAACAAACTCTACTCCTTTCGGGATCAACATGGTCAACAGGGCTGTGTAATACGGGAGAAGCCCTTAATGAAACGCTGGTAGTAGCCCGCCAAACCAAGGAAACTACTGATCTCGGACGCTTTCATGGGCGGTGGTCCCACTGAAGCACTGCCTCAACCTTCTAGGGGTCCACGGCGACACCCTCCCTCGTCACCACGTGACCGAGGAACTTCACCTCATACTGCCAAAACTCCTACTTATCCAGCTTCGCATACAGCTGGTGGGCACGGAGGGTCTGCAACGCAATTTCCAAATGCT
Source organism: Magnolia officinalis (assembly GCA_021015155.1). Classification (NCBI taxonomy): domain Eukaryota; kingdom Viridiplantae; phylum Streptophyta; class Magnoliopsida; order Magnoliales; family Magnoliaceae; genus Magnolia; species Magnolia officinalis. Next base: position 56,779 of record JAJHSJ010000221.1, read on the forward strand.
CCGCATACTCCTCACGGGTCCTCGAATATATCAGAATGTCGTCGATGAAGACCACAACAAACTAATTGAAATATGGACGGAAGACCTCATTCATTAACTGCATGAATACTGCAGACATATTGGTCAGTCCAAAGGACATGACCTAAAACTCAAAGTGACCATAACGCATCTTGAAAGCCATCTTTGGGATGTCCTCCTCTCGGACCCAAATCTGATGATAATCGGAACGCAGGTCAATCTTAAAAAAGAACTGTTTACTCTGCAGCTGATCAAATAAATCGTCAATCCTTGGGAGCGGATACTTGTTTTTGATCGTAACCCGGTTGAGCTCGCGGTAATCCACGTAAAGCCTAAACGAACCATCCTTCTTCTTGACGAAGAGTACTGGCGCTCCCCAAGGCAAACTGCTCGGACGAATGAATCCTAACTCACACAACTCGTCCAACTGCCATTGCAGCTCTCGCAACTCCATCAGTGTCATAAGATACATGGCCTTCGAGATAGGCACAGTACCGGGCACAAGATTAATCTGGAACTCAATATGTCAGCGTGGTGGTAATGCCGGAATCTCCTGGAATACATCAGGAAAATCGTGGACCACTGGCAACTGATCGATACATAAGGCAACAGGCTCCTCAACGACATATGACAATAGGCAGGAAAGCTGCTCTCCTCTGGGCTCCGCTATAAACTAGAACTGCGGCAAGCCCGATATACAGAATGTGACTATCCTCATGGAGCAGTCCAAGATAGCGTGATACTCGGCAAGCCAATCCATGCCCAGGATAACATCAAACTCGAACATTGGCAGCGCGAACAGATTGGCTAGCAAAAAGATATGACCAACCATAATGGGGCATGATAAGTAAAATCAGCCTAACACTGTAGTCTTCCCCAAGGACGTCGATATGATCAACCCCTCACTAGCAGACTCTGTGGACAATCCAGACGATCGATAAAAATCCTCAGACATGAATGAGTGCGAAGCACCGGAATCAAATAAAACTCGGGTGATGCATGCAGAGACTTTGAGTATACCCTCAACGACTCCTTCGGAGCACTGCGGGTCCTGCTGAGCCATATAGAACCTACCCTGAGCTGGCTAGGGAGGTGCCTGACCCCTCTAAGGGTGCTGCTACTGCTACTATTACCATTGGGGCGGCCTATACTGTTGTCTATACTGTTGTTGGGGCCTCGGTGGCTGAGGTCGTTACTGCTGGGGTCGCTGCTGCGGTGGAGGCTACTGTGGCCCTCTAGGCTGCTGCTGCTGCTGAGGATGGGGGCACTCATGCATGCGATGCCATGTCCCACCACATCTAAAATAAGTCCCTGTAAATGGCCGCTGGGGTGGCGCTGTAGGTGTCGCTGGTGTTACAGGCGGATGGGTGGCTCCTGTGCCTCTGTGGCCGCCGGTGCTGCTGGTGCTTTGGAGGATGGGTGACTCTTGTGCCTTTGTGGCCGCTAGTGCGGTTGGGAGTTACCGGAGGGGGCCTACCTCTTCCTGTCTCTCCTCTGATCTCGATCGCTCTGCATGTCGGCTCACTTAGTCAAATAAATCCGAGCCCTCCGTACTACCGCCTGAAGAGTCGGGAGCTCATGCCCAACAACACGGCCTCGAAGACTGTAATGCAAGTCGTTCTTGAAATGGTGGGCTTCCGCTCCTTATCATCAACTAAATACGGCGCGAACCTTGAAAAGGCCGAGCCATTAAGTCCTAGAGGGGGACTGAATAGGACTATGCCAAATTTAAAAAAATAATAACGAAATTTAAATAAATTAAATACTGATAGCAATAAACAATCCCAAAATGCTAAAAGTAAAGACAACCTCAAATGTACGAGTATTGAGAGGTTGATACAGATGTTGTTCTAAGGACAACCTTACACCATAAAAACCAAGGGTTTATGGCAGGACAACCTTACTAGAATGGTCTGTGTATCAAAAACTCAAATTGATACAGAGAAATAAAGAAATAAATAGCAAGAAAGGAATTCTAAGCTATTACAACATTCCCGCACTTGCATAAAAGAAATTACAACATTCTCCATAAATGCAAAAAGGGAAATTACAATCATCCACAAAAAGAAATAAACATTCAATCCACAAGACCAGAAATTATAGTGGATTGCTTATGTGTACACCAACTGTTTAGAAAAACAGCCACACAACTACTCACTCCTAATATCCTCACACAGTGGATATTAGCGTTCACTATGAAAATAGGTTTTTCAAGGTTCGCCTAAAACCCCCATAATTGTGTCTTTCAAGTGGGCTTACACAATTCAAAAACCCCACACTCTGAGTTTTCTAGATCACTTTAGATAAACCAAAACAAAGAGATTTTTGGCACAATCTCAATAAAACCAAAATACAGAAATTTACAATAATGTAAAATACCTGGATATTCTCCTTTAGATGCAGCTCGGAAGAACCAAATCGGAGAGTAGAAGTTCTACGTAGAAATTCAATGTACACACTCACTTATGAAATGGTTCTAGGTTCTAAATTGATTTTAAATTAAATCACCTTAGGCTAGCTTGATTTGATTTTGATTCCAAGAAATGAGAATATAACCATTCCTCTTTCAAATAAAATTGGAATGCGAAAATTCAAAATCAAATGCAAAGAAAGCTAATAAAAGATAATATTAAATGAGCACAATATAGCTTAAAAAGATCACTAAAGCTTAAAAAGATCACTAACTTATCTCATAGTGGCGTATTGATTTAGCTTTAATTGAATATTAAACTCTGAAATTCGTGCTCTATTTGTAAGTGAAGAAATCACATCTTCGACTGGTCCTAAGGTCTCCACGACTAGTCGTAAAACCAACGTATTTCTAAAATTTAAGCGCGATAAGATAAAGCCGTTCCAGGACTAGTCGTAGGCCCTGTACGACCGGTCGAGGGACCTCCACGACTGGTCGTGTGGAACCTGATTTAGTTGTTGGACTTTAAGTCGAGGCTGCAGGACTGGTCGAGCACAAGTCGAGCATTGTTCATACGACCGGTCGAGCAGTCTCCAGGACTGGTCGAGGCTTAACAAAAAATTCTGAAAATCTGCAACAAACTTAGGACTGGTTGAGGAATTTCTTGGAGTGGTCTAGCCAGTGCTAGGACTAGTCGAACATAGTCTAGGACTAGTCAAGAAATAATTTATTCACTTATAAATTGAATTATGTATTCAAAATAACCTACCCTAAGGTCAATCTAGGGTCATTTATACCTTGTTAGTGAGGTATGAACATTGAATCTTCTTTTTCTTCAATTGATAGTCGTTCTTTGATGTTCATGAAGCTTGAGATCTTGTCATATGATGAAGCTTGAACTTAAGACTTCTGAAGCTTGAAATTGACTAACATTGAAGCCTGAACTTGAGATTTAAAGTCTAGGAATGTCGTCTTGACTTGTACGAAGCTTTGAAACTCTTGAACCTTGAAGCTTGAAAGCTTGAATTCACACTTGATGCTGTACTTGAACATGAACAACTACACTTGCCTTTAAAGTCCTTGAACTAAAGACTAAAGACCATTGTCCTTGAGAGATGCACATTCTTCATTATGTAGATGAGCTAGATAAGACAGATTCCAAGAGGTTTTAGCACTACAAATTTGAGAATATAGGAGCTAAAAACCATAGCACTTACAATCTCCCCCTTTGTCAAATTTGTGACAAAACACACTTCATAATAATATAAGCATTATATGCACAAAGAATCATGCACCAGTTAAAGAATCAATTCGTTATCAATATAAACCAGTTAAAGAATCAATTCGTTATCAATATAAACCAATTAAAGAATCAATTCACATCAAATACTCCAACAATTTACTCCCCCTTACTTACTCCTCCCCCTTACACAAAGAAGGCTACATATCCACAATCCATCCACAATCCATATGCCATATACTACATATCCATATATAAACATATCAAGCATGACAAAATTCTCCCCTTTTTTGTCACAATATGACAAAGGAAGAAACCAATACATGGACTAGGATGTAGAAAAACAAGGAAGAATAAGAAGAGTCATGAGGAATAATTGATCAAGATAGTCAGGAGATTAAATTTATAAGCAAGTAATGTTCAAGCATAATCAACCAACATCAACAAAGTTCAACCAAAGTCAATCTCACAAACCGAAAGAAAGCGAAGTATCATTAGAGTTATTACAAACCACATGAGAAAATACTAATCAGATCCTGAAGAGGAAGCAGGAATAGAATAGATGGAATTTGATGTAAACCCTTATCAATGTGCCTCATATATTTATGCATATAAGAAAATTGAGAATCCTGGGTTTCAAAGATCTGAGCCACCTGTTCCTCAAGAGTATGCAACCTCTTAGCAAAATCAGAAGGCTGATAGTCAGGATCACCAACAGAGTCGAATTCGATCTCATCAAATATATCATCCATGTTAATGTCATCTGGTGACAAATCACCTTCTTCTTCATTCACAGCATCAGCTCCACCAACACCCACATTGACTTGGCCTGCGGCCAACCTCAGATTCATTTTGTTTATATTGGAGTTGTTGAAGATAAGGTGTTGAATGAGAGATTCCCCAACAGGCATAGGCACTAAGATATGGGAGGCCGACATAGTCATGAGATATGCGAAAGGTATATCACTATGTCCTGGATGTTGACAGAATTGAATGATACAATGACAGATTAAAGAAGGAAGGCATACCTTGGTTCCAGAAATAATGGAATGAAGAATCCGAACCATGAAAGTGGTGAGTTCGGTTTTGTTACCAGAATGGGGATTAACATTTGAAATAAAGATCCTGTGAAGAACTCTGTATCTGGGTAACAAGTATTATGAAGCAAGCGCATTTCAAAAGGATTCCATTGCGCATCTATCTTGCACAATACTCTAGTAAGCATTCGTTTTTCTGATTCAGATGGTTTATCTACTAGAGTGCTAATGGGAATACTTTCATCATTGACAGGTATGTCCATTAGACCAGAAATTAGATGTCGATCTACTTCAACTGGATCTTCTCTAGTGTTAATAATAAATGTCAGTTTTCTGTTGAAAAATCAAGAATACATGCATACACAGCTTGTGCAATGGACCGGTATGCTGACCCACCCCAATGTAGAGTGTTATCCCAACCTACAGATTGAAGGAGAGGAAGGATTTCAAAACTAGCAAGATGTTCAACATGAATAGGTCGTTCAACTATTACATTGCACAACCTAATATCCTGCACATAAGAGGGATCATCTTCGGGTGACCGAAGGTGGCGCCGTGTGATAGGTCGATCTAGATGTTGAAGGACCATAGGAAGTTTTCTTTCTAGCTCTACTTTCCATTTATATCTAAGAAATCAAGGAATCAAGTAAATGCAAATGAAGTAGAATGGGTTTTCACAAGATCAGATTTTGGAGAAGAAAACTGAAAAAACCACTTCAAATCAAGAAATAAATCACACCAATGATGAAAAAGAAGTGATATGAACTTGAATCTACAAGAAAAATAGAAATAAAGCACTAACCTTGAAGAACTAGGGAGATGGGTTCAACTGGTCGACCTAGGACCTGTTGGAGAAGAAACCCAATTTGAAGAAAAAGAGATTTTCCCCCAAATAAAGTACCAACCCGCGCTACACAACTGGTCGAGTACATGCTCGACCAGTCGTGCCACAACTGGTCAAGTATGTACTCGACTTGTCGTGTACAACCAAAAATATGCAATTTTCTTAAAATTTGAAATTTGAAATAGATAAAATAGAAAATATATATACAATATGATACAAAAATGCATGAATAATCAATTCAAATTGCACATACCAAGATTAAATTTTAATTTAGAAAACTTACTTTTGTCGAGCGATTAGTGAAAATGTCAACAAGTTGAGTCTCGGTCGGAATGTATTCCAAAGAAATTATTTTTTCTTCCACTAATTCATGGATGTAGTGATATCTAATGTCAATGTGCTTGGTTCGTGAATGCTGGATTGGATTTTTAGATATATTAATTGCACTGGAATTATCATAATATAAAATCATAGAGTCCTGTGTAATTCCGTAATCGCTTAACATTCTTTTCATCTACACAAGCTGAGTACATGCATTTCCTACTGTAATGTATTCAACCTCAGCAGTTGAAAGCAATACGAAACTCTGTTTCTTACTTTGCCAAGAAACTAAACAGTTCCCAACATAGAAACAACCACCACTGGTTGATTTCCTATCATCAACATTACCAGCCCAATCAACATCAGTGTAATCAGCTAATTGAATACTAGTATCATGTGGATACCAAAGACCCAGATTAGATGAACTTGTGACATATCACATAATCCACTTAACAACAGTTAAATGTGACTCTTTAGGGTCAGATTGATATCTAGCGCAAATCCCTACGCTAAATGCAATATCAGGTCGACTCGCAGTTAAATACAGCAAACTACCTATCATACTACGATACAATTTAGGATCAACTCTCTACCTATAGAGTCCTTTGAGAGTTTTAATGTCGTACTCATAGGAGTATCGAAAATTTTCTCATTCTTAAATCCAAACTTTTTAACTAAGTTTAGAGCATATTTGGTTTGAGAAATAAAGAAGCCATCAGATTGCTGTTTAACTTGCAACCCTAGGAAATAATTCAATTCCCTAACCATGCTCGTTTCGAACTTAGATTTCATAAGATCTGCAAACTTAATAGTCATGTTAGTACAAGTAGATTCATAAATAATATCATTAACATAAATTTGCACTATTAAAATGTGATAATTATGTTTCTTTACAAATAATGTCTTATCAACACTTCCCATAATAAAGTTATGACTTAGTAAAAACTTAGTCAATTTTTCATACCATGCCCTGGGAGCTTGTTTTAAATCGTAGAGAGCCTTTTTTAGGCGATAGACATGATCAGTATTCTTAGGGTCTTCAAAACCCATTAGTTGTTCAACATACACTTCTTCATGCAAATCACTATTCAAGAAGGCACTCTTTACATCCATTTGATATATTTTGAACTTTCTAAAGCATGCAATGGATATAAATAGTCTGATTGATTTAAGACGAGCTACTGGGGCAAAGGTCTCATCATAATCGATTCCTTCAATTTGAGTGTACCCTTATACAACCAGTCTAGCCTTGTTTCTAATAATATTACCAAGTTCATCAGACTTATTTTTGAAAATCCATTTAGTTTCGATAATGTGTTTATCTTTAGGTCTAGGAACTAAGTACCAAACATCATTTCTAACAAATTGATTAAGCTCTTTTTGTATCGCAACTATCCAGTTTTCGTCAGTAAGAGCTTCTTTTACGTTAGCCGGTTCTATCTAAGATGTAAAACACACATAATTACACATATTTTCTAGTTGTCTATGAGTGCACGCACCAGTGAGAGGGTTTCCAAGTATCTGGTTAATTGGATGATCTTTAACAGTCCTTAGTTCAGAGTTATTTTGACTTGATTAAGTATCTGGTTTATCAATTAGAAGGACTTCATCATTTTTTAAATTTGAGGCAGGTGTATTGAAATAATCATCAATGACCACATTAATGGACTCTTGAATTACACCAGTCCTCTTATTAAGAACCCGATACGCTTGATTATTCAAAGCATACCCTAAAAATATCCCTTTATCACTTTTTGTGTCAAACATTCACAGATTTTCTCGGTCACGAAAAATGTAGCACTTGCTGCCAAAAACCCGAAAGTATTTGACAGTAGGCTTCTTATCAAACCACATTTCATAAGTCATTTTACCATTTGATTTTCTAATATAAACATGGTTAATTATATAACATGCAGTATGTACGGCTTCAGCCCAGAGATTTTTAGGGCTACTATACCATTTTGGTGTGGTGTTTTGGTCGCAGAGAGTTTATGTGATATTCCCTGATCGCTACAAAACTTCTCAAAACTGCTATTTTCAAATTCTGATCCATGATCACTACGATCTTATAGACTTCAGACTCTTTTTCAGTTTGGATACGTCTAAGTACCCTTTTAACTTCATTGAGAGTTTCTAATTTGTCTCTTAAGAAGACTACCCAAGTATATCTAGTAAAGTCATCAACAATTACTAGTATATACTTCTTACCACCTCGACTCTCCGTTCTGGTTGGTCCAACAAGATCCATATGGAGGAGTTCGAGCGGTTTAGATGTGGCATTGGAATCCACCTTTTTGTGAGAACTCCTAGTTTGTTTGCCAATCTAGCATTTACCACATATTTTATCAATTTTACGTATTTTGGGTAAGCCTCTTACTAACTCTCTTTTGCTCAATCTATCCAAGTTGTGGTAGTGTACATGTCCAAGGCATTTATGTCATAACTCGGTCTCATCGGTATGGACCATGTAACACGATAGATTAGATGAGCTAGAATCACTTACAATATAGCAGTTTTCAGAAGTTTTGTGACTAGTTAATATTACAGAACCGCTTTTATTTAAAATTTTGCACCCTAGATTTGTAAATTTAACGCTATGATTTTTATCACATATTTGAGAAATGCTTAATAAGTTGTATTTTAAGCCTTCTACATATAAAATATTCTCAAATAAATGGAGGTTAAAAAGTTGAACCATACCTTGGCCAATAATCCTACAGTTGCTACCATCACCAAATGTGACTGAACAATCAGTCATGTCTTTAAGATTGGTGAACAGTACTTTGTCACCAGTCATGTTTCTAGAGCATCCATTATCTAGGTACCACTTTGAATGGCTTGAAGCTTTGAAAGCAGTGTGGGTAACCAAGCACGTAACCTTAGGAACCTATTTCATTACATTTTTGGGTTTAGGAGTATAGTTGGTCTTCTTATGATTGTAGTTAATATAAGACTGACCCAATGAGTTAGATTTTAAGAGCTCCTTAAGTAAATCAATAATTTTCTCAGTTAAAGGATTATGATTCTGATTTTTGTAGTTGATATGGTTACTTCTAGGTTTTAATGTTTGAAAAGACTTAGCATTTTTAAAATGATTTTAATTCAGGTTTTTCCCTTTTGAGTTTGAAGACTCCCCTTTCACAAATTTAGGTGGAGTATTCTTATGTTTAAGAGGAGTAATTTTGTTGTAGCCAGTCCATATCGATCGCCACATTTTTTGGATCCAGATAAAAGTTTTTCTAACTTAGGATCTCCTTGGGCATACCTACATGTGTATTTTAAACTCAAACGTGAAGAGACTTCAAGTTTTAGTTTTTCATTTTTAAATTTTAGAATTTCAATAAGGGAAGTTTTGAAATCTAAATCACATTTAGTTTTTTCAAAACAATCTGAAATGTGGGATTTTTCTAAAATAAGAGTATCATAATTTTCTTTAAGTTTCAAAAACTTTTCTTTTTAAAGTTTTAGTTTTACCGCAATTTTACAACTTTCTTTGTATAGGGCATTGTAAGCATCTTGAAGATCTTCTTCATTTTCATGATCACTATTCAGATTTTCTTCACTAGGTGAATCATCATTATCTGAAAAAGTGAACTTAGCTAGAGTCATAAGGGCTTTGACTTCATTACCTGACTCGATTTTAGAATCTTTTGACTCAGAAGAGGCTTCAGAGCTGGAAGATTCATCCCAAGTAGCCAACATTCCTTTCCTTTTAGGTTTGTCCTTTTTAGGACATTTGTTTGCTAAATGCCCATATTCATGGCAGTTGTAACATTGACTCTCTTTTAAAGATTTCCAAGTTTTAGATTTAGATCTTTTCTTATCATTAGATTTTTGAAAATCAACTCTTTTTTTACTTTTGAAAATCTTATAAAACTTTTTAGCTAAAAGGGTTATATCGTCTTCAGAATTTTCAAAATCAAAATTAGTACAATTTTCTTGAGAAATACTTTTAGAAGATTTAAGGGCGATTGAAATCAACTCTTTTTTTACTTTTGAAAATCTTATAAAACTTTTTAACTAAAAGGGCCATATCATCTTCAGAATTTTCAAAATCAGAATTACTACAATTTTCTTGAGAAATACTTTTATAAGATTTAAGGGTGATTGATTTACCTTTAGGAGCTTTAAAGGTTAACTCATAAGTCTGTAATGAGCCAACTAATTCTTCTACCCTCATATTATCCGTATCACAAAGTTCTTGGATCGCAGTCACCTTTGAATTGAACCATTCAGGTAGTGAGCGTAATATCTTTGCACACACTTTAATTCCTGGATTTATCACCGAGACCCCACATAAAGTTGACATTGTCATTTAATCTAGTATAAAAGTCCATGAATGTTTCACTTTCTTCCATACGTATTTCCTCAAATTTAGTTGTGAGGATTTAGACTTTAGATTTTTTGACAATTGTTGTTCTCTCATGTGTCATTTCTAAAATATCCCAGGCTTGCTTTGCAGTATCATATGATATAATTCTTTCGAATTCATCCGGTGATAGTGTGCAAGTGATTGCATTTAGTGCTTTCGCACTGACACTATTCTCACTTTTCTTAAGAGTGGTCCAAGAGAAATAAGGGTAATTCTCATAGATTTGGATCCATCAATACTAGTTACTTCAGTGGTAGGAGGGGTCCAATCAGTCACTGTGGCTTACTACACGCTCTCATCCATGAATTTTAAGAAAATTCTCATCTTGGCTTTCCAATAGGCATAATTGGAGCCATTAAATGGTGGAGGCCTAGTGACTCAAAGACTATCAAAATTTGACATCTCAAATAGCTCAGATCGATTAGCTTAGGAAATTAATCCAAAAGAAATAGTAATTTAAAACGAGCTATTAAGCTCTAATACCACTTAAAAAGCCGAGCTATTAAGTCTTAGAGGGGAGGGGGGGGGGGGGGGGGGGGGGGGGGGGGTAAATAGGACTATGCCAAATTAAAAAAAATAACAGCGGAATTTAAATAAATTAAATACTGATGCAATAAATAATCCTAAAATGCTGAAATTAAAGACAACCTCAAATGTACGAGTATTGAGAGGTTGATACAGATGTTGTTCTAAGGACAACCTTACACCATAAAAACTAAGGGTTTATGGCAAGACAACCTTACTAGAACGGTCTGTGTATCAAAAACTCAAACTGATACAAAGAAATAAATAACAAGAAAGAAATTCTAAGCTATTACAACATTCCCACACTTGCATAAAAGAAATTACAACAATCTCCACAAATGCAAAAAAGGAAATTACAACCATCCAGAAAAAGAAATAAACGATCAATCCACAAGACCAGAAATTATAGTGGTTCACTTGTGTGTAAACCAACTTTTTAAAAAATAGCCACACAACTACTCCACTCCTAATATCCTCACACAGTGGATATTAGTGTTCACTATGAAAATAGGTTTTTCAAGGTTCACCTAAAACCATCACAATTGTGTCTTTCAAGTGGGCTTACACAATTCAAAAAACCTACACTCTGAGTTTTCTGTATCACCTCAGAAAAACCAAAACAGAGAGATTTTTGGCACAATCTCAATGAAACCAAAATACAAAAATTTACAATAATGTAAAATACCTAGATATTCTCCTTTAGATGCAGCCCGGAAGAACCAAATCGGAGTAGAAGTTCAACGTAGAAGTTCAATGTACACACTCACTTGTGAAATGGTTCTAAGTTCTAAATTGATTTTAAATTAAATCACCTTGGGCTAGCGTGATTTGATTTTGATTCCAAGAAATGGGAATATAACAATCTCTCTTTTAAATAAAATTGGAATGCGAAAATTCAAAATCAAATGCAAAGAAAGCTAATAAAAGAGAATATTAAATGAGCACAATATAGCTTTAAAAGATCACTAACTTATCTCTTAGAGTGGCGTATTGATTTAGCTTTAATTGAATATCAAACTCTAAAATTCGTGCTCTATTTATAAGTGAAGAAATCGTGTCTTCGACTAGTCCTGAGGTCTCCACAACTGCTCATAGAGCCAACAGATTTTTTAAATTTGGGTGCAATAAGATAAAGTCATTTCAGGACAAGTCGTAGGCCCTGCACGACCGGTAGAGGGACCTCTATGACTGGTCGTGTGGAACCTGATTTAGTTGCTGGACTTTGAGTCGAGGCTGCAGGACTGGTCGAGAACGAGTCGAGCTCTATTCATACGACCGGTCGAGCAGTCTCTAGGATTGGTCAAGGCTTAACAAAAAATTCTAAAAATTTGTAACAAACATAGGACTGGTTGAGGAATTTCTTGGACTGGTCGAACCAGTGCTAGGATTAGTCGAACATAGCCTAGGACTAGTCGATAAACAATCTATTCACTTATAAAATGACCTAATTGAATTATGTATTCAAAATGACCTATCCTAAGGTCAATCTAGGGTCTTTATACCTTGTTAGTCATGTATGAACATTGAATCTTCTTTTTCTTCAATTGATAGTTGTCTTTGAAGTTCACGAAGCTTGAGATCTTGTCATATGATGAAGCTTGAACTTGAGACTTCTGAATCTTGAAATTGACTAACATTGAAGCTTGAACTTGGGATTCAAAGTCTAGGAACATTGTCTTGACTTGTACGAAGCTTTGAAACTCTTGAACCTTGAAGCTTGAAAGCTTGAATTCACACTTGATGTGTACTTGAACATGAACAAGTACACTTGCCTTTAAAGTCCTTAAACTAAAGACTAAAGACCATTGTCCTTGAGAGATGCACATTCTTCATTATGTAGATGAGCTAGATAAGACACAGATTCCAAGAGGTTTTGGCACTACAAAATTTGACAATATAGGATCTAGAAACCATAGCACTTATAAACCTCGATAACGCCACAAAACGAGCCACGTACTATGCCACAAACAGGTCTCCCTGCACCAAGGTCTCGAACTCTAACGCTCGCTGCCGACGAATGTGGTCAGGAAAGTATTGTTGGTCGAATCAGTCTACGAAATCCTCCTATGTGCAGACAAAATCAGGCCCTGCAACACGGGTAATGGAGGTCCATCAGTGCTCGGCCTCACCCTGGAGAAGAAATACTGCTAACGGGACATGCTGCTGGGTCTACATGCCATCATATCAAAATCCTTCTCCACCTCGGAGCGTCATCTCTCGACTACTGTTGGATCTGGTTGGCGCTGTGGAAATGCGCAGGATCGAGCTATCGGAACTCTCGAAGAAGGGCGCTCGCGTGCTCCTGCTCTGCCTGGGCTGGCGAAACAACAGGGTGCCTGCCCTGCCCCTGAAGGGCAGTCGTCACAGCCTGTAACATCTACTGTAACTGGGAGGCACTAATGGGTATGGTCGGATCCGCACCGGTCTCGGGTGGAGGAACAACATCCTCAAGCTAGGGAGTAGGGATCTCCGGTGGTGGACTGGGAATCGTAGGTGGTAGAGTGGGAGCCTCAGGTGGTGGAGCGAGAGTTGCTCGAGTCACTCTCCTAGGTGGCATGTCCTATAGGGAAGAACAAATGCGCTAATCAACTTTGAGAACTCTCGAAGGCACACACGTTAGAGAACTAAACCAAAAGGTTACACACTTGAGACCTAATTGTCCTAATCTCATAGCAAACATATGATGTTGTTCTCGGTTATTCCCAAGTTATGCTCTAATACCAACTTCTGTCAAGCCCTAAACCGGCTCACAAAATTTTCTATCGCCGAATACGGCACCGACAGCCTCTGTAGTACCCCATTCTCGTCTCCCGGCACCCATATACCAGGTTCCGATCCTGGGATCCTACAAGGAGGATTTTCAACATGAAATTTATTCATAATAAGCATAACCCATGAACAATAACCAACAACATCCTCACAAATCCACTAAGATTAAAAACTTTGAGTACAATGCGTAAGGGAAATACAATATCGATAATCAAAAGCTCAAGAAGTCGGTTGTACGTTCCAAGCTCAATGTTACTGTGGCGTCCCAACGTCACCTGCATGCATCAATTGTGCATAAGCTTATAGAAAGCTTAAAGGGTGGCGGAAGTGTGTGCGCACGGTAGAAATGCAAGTACGCAATATCAAAGCATTACGAAAATGCTAGTAAGTCCATGAATGTCATCAGCTATACCAAGGCTATGCGATGTAAGGCATGAATGTCATTGGCCACATCAAGGCCATACGATCCGAGATGCAACTTAAGCATACCAATCCTCATCCGAATCCACATATTCATGCAGCTCATCACTAGAGCATCAATATTAGTACAATTCTCATGCTGGACAATCACTGGGGTTTAGTACACTCCAAATGACACTGCCCATTTCTCAGGCGCGTAGTCCAAGTAGCATAAGAAACCTCACTATCCTGCTGGCCAATAGTTTGTCAATATCTATCCGACACGTCGATAGTAGACCCATTGACGAGCAGGACATATTCAGCCTAGTAAGTGGCCCTACCCTCGGGTGGGTAAGACCACACCCTCTTCCAACCGACCACAACACAGTGAGAGATGCGGCCTCTTAGTATTCGGCCCTCGTGCGCTCATATATCCACTCGGTCTCGATGTTAGAGCGTCTTTCCGTACCGTCAAATTTAGGGATTTTCACCCAGGGACATTTATGGCTCCCCGATGTTAATAACAATATTTCTGGTGTCCAATCCTGTCATCCATGATATGCCTGTGGAGGCTACGGCCCAGATGTCGTTAGGGAGTACAATAATCACAACACACAATGCAAGACGCATGAGTCATACAATCCAATCATGCATCAATCCTGCGCATATCGTGCACTCATGTGAGACAATCTCCACCTATCAGGGAGTCCTATAACAACCTGTCCAATGACATATGCAATGGTCAACCACATCTCATATCAAGCATACAGATGATGCATGTGGGCATGTATCATGATGATATGCTAAGCATACTCGTAATCGGTGTCGATAACCGGCATCGAAAATCGGCCTCGAAAATCGGCCTATATGCAAGGCGGGGTCCATAGATGAACAACCGATCTAAACCATAATATGAAGATCGACCCTCGCCATGGATATGCCAAATTCGGTAGCACGGATCTATCCGTCTACGGCGATGATGGACCATGCAACATCAATGGGGCCTAAAAATTTGGGTTAACCCACTAAGAGAATGATGAGAATGGGCCTAATAAGGCCTAAGGGAAGGTCACAATGTGGACATTTAACCATCATTGTCCATCAATGTAGACGTTTAACCAACATTGCTCTCAAGGAGTGGCCCACATAGAGCCACGCGTATAGTGGACCCATGGCATCACACAAGGCCTAATATACATCACCGTGGGCCTCACTCAAGGGCCTAATACACATCATGATGGGCCTCACTCATGGGCCACATTATGCATCACATTGGGCCTCACCCATGGACCTCATATACATCAAATGGGCCGCAACACATGGGCCTCATACACATCAAGTGGGTCACGTCTCATGGGCCTCGAATACATCACAACGGGCCACAACCCATGGGCCTCAAACACATCACAATGGGCCTCTCATACGGGTCCAATATGCATCACATCAAGGTGGGCCTTAATGGATGGGCCACAAATACGTCACATTGGGCCTTAACGAATGGGCCATAAATACATCAAGGTGGGCCTCATGGATGGGCCACAAGTACATCACATTGGGCATCATCAATGGGCTGCACCATCTACACCACTCATCTATTTAAAGATCATTTTAGAGCATTTTCCAAAACAAAACAAAAAATGAATCATATCGACAGATAATCTGGACCACACTCCAAATAGCGGCGAAGATGATGGTTGGAAGATCATCTGGACCATACCACAAATAACAATGAAGATAATGATTTTCGTCGTTAAAATTCTCGAGGCCACCATGACGTTTATTTTCCATACAATCTATTCACAAGGTCACAAAGACCTGAATTAAGTGGGAAAAACAAATATCATAATAATCCAAAACTGTTGTGGTCCCAGAAGGCTTTCAATGGTAGTCGTTCAATCCTCCACATTTTCTGCAGTGTGGTACACCTGATAGGCTGATCTGCCTCATTTTTTTTGTCTCAAGCCTTAAGACGATCTTACCAATTGGATGGACGGTTTGGATGTAACACATACATCATTCGGTGGGCCCCACACATGGACGGTGGGGATCAACGTATACATCATGGAGGAACCCACAGAACCTGTTGACGTCAACTGCAGCATGTGTTGCTGTGGGGGCCACGTCCAGATAGATGGACGGTTGGATAAAATACATACATTAAGGTGGCACACCGTCCAAGCAATGGATGGTGGATACAACACTTACATCATGCAAGGGCCCTAGAACTTGCTGACGTCATCACAATAATTACATCTGCTGGTGTGACCAGCAGATGAACGGGTGAATTAAGTACATATATTATTATGGGTCCCACGTCCATGTATTAGATGGACGGTGGGGATTAAATCTATACATCACGGTGTATCCCACATAGCACCGTCCAGATGGACGATGCAGATATAGAATAAATACAGCAAGGTGGGTCCCATCCCACACGTGCGGTACGTGTGGGTGGGCCCCAGGTCAAACAAACAGATGGACAATATGTATAAAACACATGCATCAAGCCAGCCACAGAGCTTGCAGACGTCACTGGGCAGCAACTGAGAGCTGCATGGGACCCACAACAGATGGACAGTCTACATTGAGGTGGGTCCACACATGTGGGGCCCACCAGTTTAGATAAGCTGATATTTGTAGTTTCCCTCTTCGCCCAGGATTGTCCAAACGGTCAGGCAGCAGAGCCAGATTCCCATTGGACAGAGGGCGTGGACTTCATGCATCAATGTGGGTCACTAGCCCTGGACGGTCACATACATTGGGTGGCCAACATGCAAGGAAGGAGAGAGAGAGAGAGAGAGAGAGAGAGAGAGAGAGAGAGATCGGTGGAGATGGAGGAGCTCCATCACTATGAGCTCCTCCATATATATGCATACATTGAGATAGGTCCCACCACATGTGGCCCCTCAAATAGAGATTAATTGTGAGGCTTGTATCCTAGACCGTACCATTTTGTAGGCTTCCACAGTCCTCCCGGTCGAATTTCGGCAACCCACGACATGTAATCGACATTTGCGCACAACCTGAGTTGCATCCTGTCAATCTGAGTCAGCTTGGCCCGAGACTTGTATCATTGCGACCGCACTGTCGCGGCGGTTCTGACGCCGCGTCTCGCAAATAGAGGCGATACCGGCCCGTGTTCATGTTCAGTGAGGAAAATGCAGCGCGTTGCAATCCCAAGAGAATGCCCATCATCACAATCAAATGTACAAGTACTCCATCCCATCATGTCAAGTACAACACCCATCCCCAAGCAACCCCTAAAGTTAACTCTCTCTCTCTCCACCCATCCATCACTCACCATTCCCCTCTCTCATCACCCCTCTCTCTCTCATTCTCTCTCTCCATTTTTAAGCAACCCCAAGGGGAGGAGAAAACTCCAACGTCTCAACCTCCATAAGAGAGCTGGTGTGGCCCACCTTCCTACCTCTCATCTCCACTATCCAAAACCAATCTCGACCGTTGAATCTCATCCATTGGAGCTCTCTAAAATGCGTTGATGGAAGGAGAAGTCCATGATCAAAGGTGGTGGTGTTCATAGTATTTGATCTCATTTTTTTTATTTAAGGCCCATATGGTGGGACCTACTTGATGTATGCATTGTATCTTATATGGAAGAGCTCATAGTGCGGAGCTCCCTCTCCACCTCTCACCATCTCTCTCCCTCTCTCTTCTCTCTCTCTCTCTCTCTCTCTCTCTCTTGTGATGGGTGTGGCCCACTTGATCCACGTCGTGCAGCCGTGTGGACCCACCTGATGAATGTGATTCATCCAGCCGTCCAACTGGGATGGTGGAGCCCACCATTATGAATGTATTTTATCCAAACCATCCATCTGACGGTGGACCCCATCCATGTGGGATGCACCTTAATGTTTATTAGTTATCCAGCCGTCCAGCTGGGACGGTGGACCCCACTGTGATGTGTGGTTGACATCCAACCTGTCTAGCAAGTGTCACCAGCTGGTATGAGGGAAAACACAAATAACAGCTTGACCTTGCCGTGTTGTATATCTCAGCCATCCATCATGAAGGATGGTTACATCTAGACCGTCCATTCATTTCGCCCTGGTCCAGCGGACCCACCATGCATGTGTCTTACATCCAGTTTGTCCGTCCACGATGCTGGATGCTGGGCTGATTTGTTTTTTTTTAATAATAATAAAATAAAAAAATAATAATATAATATTAGATTATATATATATATATACCATATGTATATATAGTGGGCCCCACGTGGGACCCACCCTCTTGGAAACAGATTGGCTGGTGTGCTCTAACAGTAGCTATATTGCTGTTGTTATGACATCAGCAGTTCTGTGGGTCCCACCTGTTTTGTCATCCGTAGGTTCCGTGGGACCCCACCATGATGTATTTATTCCATCCATACCGTCCAGATGGTGCTGAATGGTACTGAACAATGTTTGGATGATGCTATCCAATGTTTGGATGGTGCTGATTTACATAGACAATGTTTGGATGGTGCTGATTTACATAGGTAATGTTTGGATGGTGTTGATTTACCTGGACAA
Source organism: Magnolia officinalis (assembly GCA_021015155.1). Classification (NCBI taxonomy): domain Eukaryota; kingdom Viridiplantae; phylum Streptophyta; class Magnoliopsida; order Magnoliales; family Magnoliaceae; genus Magnolia; species Magnolia officinalis. The sequence goes on from JAJHSJ010000221.1 coordinate 75,243, forward strand.
TGTTTGGATAGTGTTAATCATCATTAGTGGGCCATGTGCCCCATGGAATGATAGTGTACAGTGATACACATGTACACCTACAACTATTGAAATGATTTTTGGTATGGTCCAAGCTCATTTGAGGCCCATTAGTGTGGCCCATCCATGAGGCCCATCATGATGTATCTTTGGCCCATGAACGGGGCCCACCCGTTGCGTATTTATGGCCCATTGGTGCAGCCCATTTGATGTATATTGAGGCCCATAGGTCATAGCCCATTGTGATGTATTTGAGGCCCATGGGTCGTGGCCCTTGGTGATGTATATTAGGCCCGTGTATGCGGCCCACCATGATGTATGTATTGTATATCTATGTCATCCATTCGTGCGGCCCGCCGTATTGTATGTATTGTATATCTATGCCGTCAATTCATGCGGCCCGCCGTGTTGTATGTATTATATATCTATGTCGTCCATTTGTGCAGCCCGCCTTGTATGTATGTATTGTATATCTAAGTCGTCCATCCCTGGATGTGGACCTTACTAATGTATATGTTTCATAGCCCCACCTGCTATATATATTTGCAGCCTACTTGATGTGTATATAGGCCCATGGGTTGTGGCCCATTATGATCTACTGAGGCCCATGGGTCGTGGCCCATTGAGATGTATTTTCAGCCCATATGTTGTGACCCATTGTGATGTATTTTCGGCCCATTTGGTAAGGCCTAATGAGATGTATTTCCAGCTCATATGGCGTGGCCATTGTGATGTTTTTGTAGCTCATTAAATGAGGCCCATTATGATGTGCATTAAGCCCATGGGTTATGGCCCGTGTGATGTATCTGAGGCCTACGTGCAGGGCCCACCTGTTGTGTATTTGAAGCCCATGAGATGAGGCCCATTATGTTGTGTATGGGGCCCTTATGTGAGGCCCAGTATGAGGTACATGTGGCCCATTTGGTGTGGCCCATAGTGATATGTGTTAGGCCCATGTGATGCGGCCCACTTGATGTATGAAACCCTTGTGTGAGGCCATGGGCCCACTATATGTTTGGCTCTACGTGGGTCACTCCTTGGAAGAAATGTTGGTTAAATGTCCACATTGATGGGTAATGATGGTTAAATGTCCACATTGTGACCTTCCCTTAGGCCAATTGTTGAGGCCGATTCCGATTGTCAAGGCTAATTATCGAGGCCGATTATTGAGGCCGATTATCAGTACCAGTTATCGATACCGATTATCAGTATGTGATAGCATTGCATCATGATACATGCTCATTCGCATCATCTGCATGTTTTGTTATGAGATGTGGTTGACCATTACATATATCATTGGGCAGGTTGTTATGGGACTCTCAGATAGGCGGAATTGCCCCACATGAGCGCGTGGTACGTGTAGGTTTGATGCATGGCTGGATGATATGACTCATGCATCTTACATTTGTGTGATGTGACTACTATACGCCCTAGCGATATCAGGGTCATGGCCTCCACATGCATATCGTGGATGGCCAGATGGGACACAAAAAATATTTAGTTCTAGCATATGGGCACTTTGGATATCCGTAGGGTGAAAGCCCCTAAAACTCCCGTGGCCAGGGATGCTCTAACATCTAGACCGAGTGGATATACATGAGCGCCCGAGTGCCAAATACCAGTAGGCCGCATCTCCCACTGTGTCGTGGTCAGTTGGAAGGGGGTGTGGCCTTATCCGCCCGATTCGTATTGGGCAAAACTAGGCTAAGTTCGACCAGCTCATAAATGGGTCTGCTATCGACGTGTTGGGTAGGTATTGGCTGACCACTAGTTAGCTGGATAGTGAGGTCTCTTCCACTCACCTGGTTGCACGCGATGGGGCGGTAATCTGGTTTTTAGTGTAGTAGACCCTGGTGATTATCTCATATATGTGAAAATAGAGGTGAAGACCACTTGAGTTGAAGAAGGGATATGCCAATATGTCCTAGAGGGGGGTGAATAAGACTTTTTAAAAGTTTTTATGATTTATTTTAAATCCTATCACACTAATCCTAATAACAAACATATATTAGGAGTCATCAAAAATAACTCTACTGGCTTCCAAGCTTAGTAGAGGATCCAATCACAAACCATGAAAGAAGTAAGCAGTGTACAAACTAGTTTATGATGGATATGACTGTGTAAGTGTGTGAGGTGTGATCTCAGATATATTGATATGAAACCATTAACAAAGAACACACACATAGAAGAATAGCAATCGCAAACACAGTCATTTTTATAGTGGTTCAACTACTTATCTACTCCACTCTCGGCTGCCACACTCAACCCTTGAGTGTACCAGATTTCACTATGGAGGTTTCCCAGGGTTCACCTCAAACCTAAGGTTTTAAATCAGGTTCACCTTCAACCTTTACAACCTACACTGAGGCTGACTATTTATGTTATCACGAGCAAGGGTCAACACAACGCACTCACTTTTAGGCACACTGGCCAAGGATCTTCCATAAGACCCTACTGGAGGTTTCTACACGATTCACCTCTAACCCTAAGGTTTTACCCGGTTCACCTAAAACCCAGAGTTTTATTGGTTCAATCCAAACTAGATGTTTATGCTCTCCACAGAGCAAGGGTCCACACAATGCACCCACCATGTACACTCCCACCGGAGGCCTCCTTGAGGACTTCAAAGGGTGAGAACCACTTAAGACACAATCCTAGAAAGGAATGATCACAAGTGTCCTTTGGACTCTAGATACTTACAGATAAGTTGATGAGTCCCATTTAACACAATACTGAAGATCTCCTCCTCCTTGTTAACGAAGAGTCTTCTGCTCCGTTGATCTGCAACACAAGATATTATACCTATACTAGGCTTCGGGTTGGGTCAAGGTGAAGATGGAATCCTACTCTCAAAATATTTTCCTATTAGGAATGTAGAGTGATTCCAATCTTATGCATTCAAGGCATCCTAGCTAAATGATTTGCCATTAAGGTAGTAGCTGGAGGATCCTTGAATGCGGAAGTTCTTTCCCCAATCCACTCTATTGAATGTCAATGGTGAGGGTAGATTGGAGGATGAACTCCCTTGAGAGAAAGGGCTTTAGATATAGGATATAAGTTGAAACACTCAAAAGCTCTCTCTACTTTCTCTCACAACAATAAAAGACAAGTCCTCTATATATAGGCAAAAAGTTCCAACGGATATAAAACGGTCACATTTATGACAGAGTTCGATATCATCGAGCAGGTTCGATATCATCGAGTGTATACTCTCGATAGCATCAATGGTCTGCTCGATGACTCGGACTCAATGTCATACGCTTTTGAAACTCTTTGTCAAATGGTTGATAAATCAAAACTATTGTCGATGTCATCGGATTTCGAACTCCGATTCCATCGATGACAGGTTCGATTAATCGACACTTGAAAAATGAGAGAGACTTGACTTTGAAATATTTCAGGTTTTCATGAATGATCGGGGGAACCGTCAAGATCATCAGAATTTGAATGTCGATGATATTGAGGTAAGAGTCGATGCATCGATAAATCCAGCGGATTTGTCTTTAAGCTTACTAGACAATTTGTGTCCTTGTTCGAAGCAATCGACCTGGTGCCGATATCATCAATATTTGAATATCGATTCTATCGAAGGACCCCCGATCATAGTTAAAAAAAACCTGAAATATCTGATGTAAGAAATGCGCGCCCACTATCGATATCATCGATGGACCTCTGATCTTATCGATATTTGAATTCAGATCATATTGGCCGGTCATCGATATATCGAAGGAATTTAAGATTTTCATTAAAAAACATGGGTGCCAGAAATCTGCCTGTCGATCTTATTAAGCCACTCCTGATGGACTCAAGATTTGAATATCGATGATATCGATAGGTGTATCGATACATTGATAATTCGTGCAGATATGTTGTGAAATTGCTAGACATATTTAGTGCTTTTATCGATGATATCGATAGGTGTATCGACACATCGATAAATTGGTCTAGATGAATATTTAGTTGCTGGACATTTTTAGTCCTCTCATCGATAATATCGTTAAGGTATCGAGGACATCGACAGTGCAGGTCGATCATATCGAGGATGCATCGATAAAATCGAGAAGGCAAGAAAAACTTACAGATTTTCCTATTTGTAAAAAAATTTCTCACCTTAAAAACCCTAAGATGTCTATCTTGTTTTAAAGGTTTTAATCACTTGGTGTTTTGGGACATGAGCTGTGAGGCTATTATTTACCTATGGCGAGCTTCCATACATCTGGATGAGGCAGACGCCTGAATTGTTCTTCCTATCGTGCTCTGTAGACAGTCTGACCTACCATTCATGTAACTTGACAAACCAGGGCACTAACAGGTGCACTTTCAATCTCCCCATTTGTCAATTACGTGACAAAATACCCAAAACACCTTAGAACACTTCTAGACAAATACACCCTAAATTGTGTGTACATGCTTTTACATAATTTTACAATTTTCTAACCCATATACACAACCAGTATCTGCTCCTCCTTACTTCAAAACTCCCCCTTTCCTAGTGCAGCTGCTCCCCCTAACACCTGCAACAATCATTAGATATACAATTTTCCACTCGGGGAGTTTGGAATTGTTCTCCCCCTTTTTGCCAGTCATTGGCAAAGGTATAGCTGGTGATTTTGACTGAAGTGTGAAATACTTGGGAGAATCGAACAAAAGGCGAATCAGTTCAATTGATGTATAATTGTAACGTCCCAAAAAAATCTGTACAAAGACCCGAGTACCACCTCAGGCAGAAATCACTCAAGACCAGATCCTTTAGAAATTAGATGAAATTAACTAAGTGCTAAACTAGATCAGCTGTGAAATCCATTTGAATCACTTGAAATATGATCTGCAAGACCCAAAACTTGTAGAATCATTGACGCTAGGTTACCCTAAAATTTAGGATCAATCTCATTACCTAGTTGCTCTCGGGAACACATTGAAACTCCGTATTGGATCTGGACCGCACATCGAAAGTCCGATGACCACAAGACTAAGCACTTAGGACCGCCTTGCTGGGCTTGACAACCATCTCGGAAATTAATTCAGATAGTGTCCCGGGGCTATTCACTTGAGCTCGGAGTGAAAAGTGTGAGAAAATGTGGTTTTCTTTAGAAATTAAATCTAATTTAAGTAATCCGAGACTTGTCGCTTGCGGGCCAGATATAAGCAATCAGACATCAGAATCTGACCCAAATGCACCCTCGGATCAGGAGAAATTTCATACATAGGTCAGTGTAATTGTGGCCCTGATCGAGTTTCAGTGACCGTTGAACTGAAACTGGTCCACCACATGCGATCTGAAAACCCGATTGGAACGAAAACTTAACTTGAGCTAGATCCATGGTCAGGAAGCTTAAGTCCGACCTTTTGCTCAAGGGGGGGGGGCTTCAAAAGTGTTCCGTTGAGATGGAACAACCTTCCTTTGGCTATAACCTAAGTATCCCTTGGCCCTAGGCCTATTTCGGCAATTCTAGGCCTATATAAGAGACTTAAACCCTCTCTCTCATATTCCATACGAATTTCTTAAACCTAAGGGAGAGAAGAAAGAAAGAGAAGGAAAGTGAGTGAATGAGTGAGAGTTATTCTTGAGAATCACTTCTGCTAGTCTACGTGCTTATTCATTGCATCCGTATCGCTTTTCCAGCGATTCTGATTCCTTTTTTGGGTAAGAAATCATAACCCTAATCAGTTTTAGAGATCCAACTAGTGTAAGTGATGAAATAGCTAACCTATTTCATGCCGTAGGTTATCGTTCTACTGTTGTTAAAGACTTGGTGTTTAAACTAAGTCTGTTACTTGCTTCTACGGCATAAGGTGCGGACTTTAAACGTATAAGTTATGGTTTTCAAGGCTTTCAATGTCAGTTAATGATATATTACTGACGTGGATGCTATTGCACATGTACAAAGTACTGTCTGTTCCGTTTTTCAGATATACGTTAACTATGTTGAATATACTATATTCCTCGTATTTGTAGAAAATACCGTATACGTGTGAAATACGGATTTGTACTTGCCATGATTAATTATTGTCTATATATGCTAGATGCATGTGTATCAACTTCTGGGTGAACGGATTAGCCTAATACATGTTATCTCGACATACGTTGTGTATGTTATAACGTGTAGCCTAAGTGTTTGTAGAAATATTTGAATGAATATGGAACTATGATTTATGCTTGCCATGACTATTGGTCGTGAATGCATGATCGTGGTTCATGTGGCGACTCCTTTGTGAAAGGATTCGCTACGACATGCATTATAACTAGCATATTACAGGTATGTTGGAAGGTGTAGTCTAAGTATTTGTAAAATTGTATGAATGAGTAAGTAGTTAGTAAATTACAATGTATAAGGGTGTTGAGATATGATTCTCAACTACTTTAACTATGTGTATGCTTTCCTCCATGTACCGTATATTATAGTGTTTGTTTATGTAAGTAATGCATATGTATAAATCTATTTTATGTTGTATTCCATAAAATGCAAAAACAAATCGGTGAAGGGTGATGGGAGAGTGGTGCAACGATTTCGTGCAATAGCCCTGGCAGCCCTAAAGCGGACATGGTTGTATGATTTGAACTCTTGATCTATTATTGCTTTAAATATCTTCTAGGATATTTTGTTGTAGTTGAATGTGATTGGGGTTATGGTATAGTCCAGGCAATCGGTTACAGAACCTAGATTGGTGGATGATGTTGTTTCACCACACAGAATGTGTTCGACGAATCTGAGCCATACTTCTGTTATCGACAGTGGTTAGGCCACATGGAGTGCTTACGCACTTCATGTCGATCAACTCGATGTGCGCTCGTGCTAGTCGAGCTTGTCAAGTAACCCGATTGGCCCTATGTATGTTCACCATGTTTGGACGCTACTGCTTGAACCTAAGGTACCAAACTCACCAGTGGAAACCCCGTTAACCTTGGTACCTCGATCCGCTAAGACTTATGAGCCGGACATGGTGGTATGGACATCCTGGTCGAGCTGTCGGCTTACGCTGGGGCGACGAGCCTCCCCGTAGTGACCAGTGAGCAACCTAGACTCGTGAGCCGAATACGGTAGTATGGGACACTGTATTCGAGCTGTCGGCCTACAATGTTTTGATGACGAAGCCGTGATGGGTGATGGAGGAGTGGTGTAACGATTCCGTGCAACAGCCCTGGCAGCGCTAGACGTGCCCTTTGTAGTGACCTCGAGCATTCTCTGAGACTATGTTGAGGCGACGAGCCTTCCGTAGCAACGAGAGTATAAGCTAGGCCTACCCTATCGCAGCCTGGCTGTGGTCCCCAGTCGGGTCGGTGACATGCCTTCGAAAATAGACTGCCGGTTGGTAGGGCTTTAGTGGTAGTGACCTAAAATTGCAAAATCGTATGAGATTTACTAGGACTGACAACCCTAGAATGGATCATTGTTCGGGTATTGATATAAGGGAGGTACCTTAGTTTCCCAATCCTGCTGTATGAAAAGGACTAATAAGAACTTAGTAATCATATACATGCATCGCATTACGCGTGCATTCAGGCGTAGCAGGTCAAACACTGAGGCAGTGTTGTTCATGCGTGAACATGAGATGAAGTTGCTGAGGGAGCGTAGGTGAGGACATGCATCATACATTCATACCATTCTCGCATTAACAAGAGTACTCAGGGATGTGTGATTTACTACTTATCATTACTGCTTGACTAAATTGATAACATGTTAACCTTTGCTTTATTGTTCCACTGATTTGATCACTCACACCCACGTTACAGGACGGTGTTGTACACACCAACCAGACCCTGTCTTAGTTGCAGGTGATGGCGACGCTCAGGAAGCTGAGCCGAACTTCTATGACGATCAGGAGTACTCTTATATGCAGTTCTTCGATGGCTTCGTTTAGGCTCTCCTGATCGGCGAGGCTATAGGGATTATCATTGTAATTGTACTATTTTGATATTTTGATTTTTGAGACTATTACATGTATATGGTGACTCAGTGTTATATTCATACTCTGGAGACCGATCGTGATCTTGGACTTATATATGTGTATTTATGTCTTTCAGTCTTCCGCTTGCATTTATAACTTGATCTGAAGTATAAATTACTGTTTTGGTATAATCCCACTCATGATTAATGCACTAACATAGACAGCATTTAATCATAAGCATATATGTTGCATAAGTGATGTTTTGGAACTCGGGAGTTGAGTTGCTACTCGCCCCCGATTTTCAGGGCGTTACAATAATAGGTAAAGTAATTTAAGCAAACATCAATTCAAGAACTTGTGGATGCATATTGAATAAAATAAAACAGGTATATAGCAGTGAAAAATATTCATTAAGGACATCTCATGCATTCCACAACTTGATAAACCAGGGGGGGCTCAACAACAAAAATATGGCATTAATGATATAAATTTTACATAGCCATAGTCATCAAAATAACCAACTATATACTGCCACAGACAACACTAGATTTTTAAAAATTATCCCAACCAAACCAAACAAACAACAAAAGAAACTTTCATGGACATATACAAAAACGTCAGAGTCTCTAGAATGGTTAGTTATCACATACACTCATAAAGACGTAGAATATTCAAAAAGATACTAATATTCTTACGCAGAGATATGAGAGGAGTGTGTGTGATAGTGTGCAGTGACCATCATCATGGTGCGGAGTGTGATGGTACAGTGTCATCTTGTCGACACGTCATTAAATCGACCAGCTGTTGTACAGACTGTTGCACTTTATGGATGACTCGCTCCAAGATTGTCAACTGCTCACGTACAGAATGAATATCTCTCTGGATTACCTCGATTCTGTCCAGCTTATATCGTTTGACATGTCCAGGCATGGATGTTGATGGGGCTGGATCGAGTCTAGAGGATGCCTCTCCTGTCATCTCTGTTTCCTTAACATGAGACACACCAGCTTCTGTTCCCCCTTCTTGGTCACCTTCTTCTTCGTCTTCAGTATACTCGTGAAACCTTAGGTCCATTTTGCGGATGTTCTTTATATTGAAGACTTGAGGTGCGAGTGCAGGGTCAGTGGTCGATGGAGAATCGATGGTATGCATATTCTGCTGATGATCCAGGGATATGGGAGATGAATATCCCTGGAGGTGTGAATAGCATTTACCAACTGACTTACGAGCTGAGTTGGAAGGCACATCCTTGTCTCAGTTGCAACAGAATAAACTATCATGACCATGAGTCCAATGAGATCGGATCTGTTGGTGCTTCTTGGGTATACATTTGTGGTGAATATACCATGTAGAATCCGAAATCGGGGCTCCATGAATCTAGCTTTTAGCGCATTTCCTTTATGCCATGGGATGTCTCGACCATTGCATAGATATTTGGCTACCTTGGATCGAACCTCAGGATGGTCAAGATCCATTTCTGGAAAGCCTTCTGGTGCCATCTGTAGATTGAGAGTGTTTGCTATTGTAACAGGGGTGATTAACACCTCATCACCATCCAGATTGACCATAAACGAAGGAGGATCAGATACGGGAGAGTGACACGCGGATAGAAAGCTGCGTGTTAGTTCAAGTTGGCACGGTCCCCCGAAGTCTAAGACGAGCAACCAACCGATTGCGGCCAGCAAGGGTTCCAGATTGTAAGGTACCAAGCAACTTCTGTCAACTATTCTCTCATGAATCAGCTTTCTACCGATGTATTTTGTTAGGCGTTGACTAGCCGAAGGAGGTGGTGCTGGAATTTCAGTTTGGGACCCACCACGTCGTGTCTGTCTTGTTCTCTGCCATGTGGGGATCCCACTTTCCGGAGCCCTTGCCCTCCCTTTCGAGGCTAGTACTTTTTGTCGGGTGGCTATTGAAGATTCCCCAGGGCCGGATGCTATCCCTTTGTCCTTTCCCATAACGACAAAAAAGGTTTTATGAATTTGGGAAAGAGGACACAACCTTAATAGAAAGCAGCAATACCTAAAAAAAGTGGACTTTCAGATAATAGAAAGGTATTACCAATTTCGTTTCATGATTTGGGTAGTCTTTCGAGGGTTCCGGTAGTTTGGTCGAGCAGATCGAGTAGAGGCGAGAGCACAAAACCCTTGAGAACGGAACCCCTTTGCGCTCCGCTGACTTATATCGAGCGGCATTCATCGATATGATCGATACTCTTTTCGATGATATCTAGAGTCTCTTATCGAGTTCATCGATCCTGCCTACGATACCATTCCCGATCACTAGCCTTTTTAACTTCTGAAGTGGTATTGATGATATCGACTGCTTATCGATTTGATCGAAAATGCTCATGACAACTCAGCAGTTATATCAGATGTAAATGTTTTTTAATTTTCAGCATACAGACAACCATTCATGTATACTTTTAGTATGTTCAATAGTATACATAACAAAATTTTGTACAATTAATGTACACAAAAGAAATTATAAACATTTGAATGTTTATATGCAAAAGATGGAGGTGAAGAACCTCAGACACATCATTTTCAGCTCAGCAAAAAAAAAAAAAAAAAAAAAACTCATTTTAGCACAGGTTCAGATTCTACTGCATGATCTGAACTAATTTTTCCTTATCCATTTCATTTTGTTGACGGATTTGAGTGATGGTGCAAGGGTATTGCTTCTATCCATATTCTTAAGAGGACTTCTTAAGTTTCGTATTTCTTTGGTTGATAGTTCGTTAACATGATTCTGACCAGAGTTAGATTTAGTCCTCCTAGGTGTTATGCATTTAAACTCATAATGACCCGAATCACCACACAAATGACATACTGGAGTTGTTCTGGTTTTGCTTCCAGAAGCAGCAGAGTTTTTAGTTCTGGGAGCTGCATTTCCAGTCTTATGTTTTTCATATCCAAGCCCGCTTTTATCCTTTACAGGTCTTCCCATTCCTAACAGTTTTTCTAGCTTTTCGCCACTCTGGAAAAACTTACAGTTTTGCTTAGCAGTCTTTCTGGACTCTTCTAGATCAAACAGGAGTGTATGATTTTCATTTTGAAGCAGCATATTTTTGTCTTTTAAGATCTCAACCTGTCTGTTCAATTTCTCAGACTCGGATTTAAGGAAGGAGTTAACTCTCTCAAGTCTATCATTGTCAGAGTGATATTGTTGTAAGTCATTGATTAGATGTGTATTAATTTCTAGAGTTTTATCCAACTCTTTTTGCAGCAATTCCAATTTATTCTCAGATATCCCGAGTCTTTTGACCACTTTGATGCTATGGATATATAATTGATTGTAAGCATCTTGTAGCTTGTCCTTTTCTTCTTCTTCTTCAGTTCCTCATTATCAAATGAAAATGATTCAGTGGCTAGCTGTTCTTTTTCATTCTCAGATTCAGTGGGGATGATTGAAGCAGTGGAGACCATGAGTATTTTCAATGATTTCTGATCTCCGTCACTTTCTGAGTCACTAGATTCTGAATTTGACTCCTCAGTATCATCCCACGTGGCGGCCATAGCCTTGCCCTTGGTTTTTCTGTTTGGGCATTCGGTAGATAGGTGTCCATACTCTTGACAGGCGTAGCATTGATGTTCTTTTACCAAATTTGCCTGTAGAAGGTTTATAGTTCACCTTTCTTCCTCTAGAAGGACGGCCACGATTCTTTTGAAAGAATCTTCTGAATTTTTGTGCCAGCAAAGCCACTTCTTCATCTTCATCTTCCTTTTTACTTTCACTATCCTCATGAATTGTTTTCTTTGAGGTTTTTAGGACAGCGTTTTTGGATTTTTGGAATTATTTGAAGTGTAGTTCAAAAGTTTGTAGGGAACCTACCAGTTCTTCTACTTTCATTTCATTTATGTTCCTACACTCCTCATTGTTGTAACCTTGGGATTAAATCGTTCGGGTAGGGATCTCAAAATTTTCCTACAAATTTTTGGTACTGGAATTTTCTCTCCCAATCCACCCATGGAGTTGCAAATAATGTTTAACTTGGTGAAAAACTCCATAAATGTCTTATGCTCTTCCATTCTGAGACTTTCGAACTGTGAAGTCAGGAGTTGAAGTTTGGATCGCTTCACAGTACTTGTGCCTTCATGGGTTATTTCCAATAAATCCCATGCTTCCTTGGATGTCCCACACATACTTATCTGATTGAATATATCCTGGGACACGGCACAGTAGATAACATTCATAGCCTTGGCTTCAGATGTCTGCCTTTCTTTGTCGAATGCTGTCTACATTTCTTTGGATTTGGGCTTTGTGATTGTTGTGGCACTATCAAGTATAGTTTGTTCAGTAGGTGGCACATATCCACTTTCAACTATATCCCAAACGTCATGATCCAAAGATCTCAGAAAGTAGTGCATCCTAGCCTTCCAGTATGCATAATTTGAGCCGTCAAATACTGGAGGTTTAGTGACTGATAAGCCCTCTCCTTTGGCCATATTCCCAACTTTAGTCAAGATCACTCTCTAGGCAGTGAAGCCCTTAAAGAGAGACCCGCTTTGATACCAATTGAAAATAGCGGTGAAGACCGCTTGAGTTGAAGAAGGGATATGCCAATATGTCGTAGAGGGGGGTGAATAGGACTTTTTAAACATTTTTATGATTATTTAAAATTTCCTATCCTAACACTAAAAAAAATAAACTATATTAGGATTACTAAAAAATAACTCTACTGGCTTCCAAGCTCAGTAGAGGATCCAATCACAAACTATGAAAGAAGTAAGCAGTGTACAAACTAGTTTATGATAGATATGACTGTGTAAGTGTGTGAGGTGTGATCTCAGATATATGGATATGAAAGCATTGACATAGAACACACACATAGAAGAATAGCAATCGCAAACACAGTCATTTTTATAGTGGTTCGACTACTTGTCTACTCCACTCCCAGCTACCACACTCAACCTTGAGTGTACCGGATTTCACTAAGGAGGTTTTCCAGGGTTCACCTCAAACCTAAAGTTTTAAATCAAGTTCACCTTCAACCTTTACAACCTACACTGAGGCTGACTGTTTATGCTCTCACGAGCAAGGGTCAACACAACACACCCACTTTTAGACACACTGGCAAAGGATTTTCTATAAGACCATACTGGAAGTTTTTACATGGTTGACCTCTAACCCTAAGGTTTTACCCGGTTCAGCTAAAACCAGAAGTTTTACTGGTTCACTCCAAACCAGATGTTTATGCTCTCCACAGAGCAAGGGTCCACACAACGCACCCACCACGTACACTCCCGCGGAGGCTTCCTTGAGGACTTCAAAGGGTGAGAACCACTTAAGACCCAATCCTAGAAAGGAATGATAACAAGTGTCCTCTGGACTTAAATACTTACAGATAAGTTGATGAGTCCCATTCAGCACAATGTCGAATATCTCCTCCTCCTTGTTGATGAAGAGTCTTCTGCTCCCTTGATCCGCAACACAAGATAATATACCTATACTAAGTTTCGGGTTGGGTCAAGGTGAAGATGGAATCCTACTCTCAAAATATTTTTCTATCAGGAATGTAGAGTGATTCCAATCTTATGCATTCAAGGCATTCCAGCTTAATGATTTGCTATTAACGTAGTAGCTGGAGGATCCTTGAATGAGGAAGTTCATTTCCCAATCCACTCTATTGAATGTCAATGGTGAGGGTGAATTGGAGGATGAACTCCCTTGAGAGAAAGGGCTTTAGATATAGGATATAAGTTGAAACACTCAAAAGCTCTCTCTACTTTCTCTCACAGCAACAAAAGACAAGTCCTCTATATATAGGCAAAAAGTTTTAACAGATATAAAACGGTCACATTTATGACAGAGTTCGATATCATCGAGCAGGTTCGATATCATCGAGCATATACTCTCGATAGCATCGATGGTCTGCTCGATGACTCGGACTCAATGTCATACGCTTTTGAAACTCTTTGCTAAATGGTCGATGAATCGAAACTATTGTCGATGTCATCGGATTTCAAACTCCGATTCCATCGATGACAGGTTCGATTAACCGACACTTGAAAAATGAGATAGACTTGACTTTAAAATATTTCAGGTTTTCATGAATGATCGGGGGAACCGTCGAGATAATCAGAATTTGAATGTCGATGATATCAAGATCAGAGTCGATGCATCGATAAATCCAGCGAATTTGTCTTTAAGCTTGCTGGAGGATTTGTGTCCTTGTTCGATGCAATCGACTTGGTGCCGATATCATCGATATTTGAATATCGATTCTATCGAAGGGCCCCCGATCATACTTAAAAACAACCTGAAATATCTGTTGTAAGAAATGTGCGCCCACTATCGATATCATCAATGGACCTCCAATCTTATCGATATTTGAATTCAGATCATATCGGCCGGTCATCGATATATCGAAGGAATTTGAGATTTTCATTAAAAAATAAGGGCGCCGAAAATCTACCTGTCGATCTTATCGAGCCACTCCCGATGGACTCGAGATTTGAATATCGATGATATCGATAGGTGTATCGATACATCGATAATTCGTGCAGATATGTTGTGAAGTTGCTGGACATATTTAGTGCTTTTATCGATGATATCGATAGGTGTATCGATACATCGATAATCCGTCTAGATGAATATTTAGTTGCTGGACATTTTTTATCCTCTCATCGATAATATCGTTAAGGTATCGAGGACATCGATAGTGCAGGTCGATCATATCGAGGATACATCGATAAAATCGACAAGGTGAGAAAAACTTACAGATTTTCTTATTTACAAAAAATTTTCTCACCTTAAAAACCCTAAGATGTCTATCTTGTTTTATGGGTTTTAATCACCTGGTGTTTGGGGACATGGGATGTGAGGCTATGATTTACTTATGGCGAGCTTCCACACATCCGGATGAGGCAGACGCTTGAATTGTTCTTCCTATTGAGCTTTGTAGACAGTTTGACCTACCATTCATGTAACTTGACAAACCAGGGCACTAGCAGGTGCACTTTCAATATGTACGGTGTTGATATGTGGACTATTGAGCAGGAGATGTATACTCAGCATCTTACTCATTCATTCATTCACTATCCACTCGGGCTGGTGGTGCGCAACTAATTTGATATGTGTACCTTCACAATGGCCAGGATTTCGGTTAAGCGCGCGACTAATCTGAGATCAGGAGTTTACTACATTGAGTTTGACTATTCAAATTTAGGTATGGGACTGGTTTGGATAGAAGTCTCTTATGGTGGACCCCTTAGCCTCTGATACTACGTACTATCATCCCGACTTCACACTTCAGTTTAGTCATTTCATTCGCGTCGCACATTGCATTGCATCCTTAACACATAACATTTGTTTTACTTTACTTCTATATTGCATAACCTAATGAGGTTAACCGCATTCATGGACTTGTTAGGATATGTATATTGCATTGCATCCTCTGTAGATGATATTTAGTTTGCTATGTCTCCGCATTGCATAGTTGATCTACGTTGCTTCCTCAAAATATGATATTGGCTTATTGTGTTTTTGCATCGCATAACCTGGATAAGGCTGATGGTACTTATGGACTTACTAGTATGTGTCCGCTTCCTTTGATATCGTATGATTCATGATCTTGTCAGGAATTTCGATATTGTATGATTATGGCATTGTATTGAATACTTGGCACTTACCTTATGTACACACTTACACCATCCTCTAAGCTTTCTATAAGCTTATGCACAATAGATGCGTGCAGGTGGCATTGGGTGCAGCAGCGTTGAGCATGGGGCGCACAATGGTCTTTTGGAGCTTTGATTATTGATTCATGTATTTCCATTTCAGCATTGTATTTAAATGTTTATATTAGTGGATTTGTGATGATGATGTTGCCTTTGCGATTTGGGTATACTTGTGGTTATGCTTCTTACGAGATAAATGTATGTTGAAAAATCCTCTTTGTAGGATCCCAAGATCGGAACCTGGTGTATGTGTGCTGGGAGCCAAGAATGGGGTACTATGGAGGCTGTCGGCACCGGATTCGATAATCAGAAATTTTGTGAGCCCAGTTTCTGAGTTTGGGGTGTGACATTAATGATAAAAATTTTAATATCACCCACCAATTGGTCTTCTTCTTTAGCTCTTTGGAATGTTAATCTTCTAAGCTCCTTCTTTAATGGAAGATGATGAAGATTGAAAGGTGGAGATGAGAGTTTTTGGGGTAGGGAGTGGGCCACACACACTAGGTTTTCTCTCCTTAGAATTTTTCTCTCATGGAGGCTTATAAATGGTAGAGTGAATGAGAGAGGAGAGGGTGTTGTAAGAGAGATGGAATGGGAGGAATGGGTGTGTAAGGAAGGGATGGGTGGTGTAAGAAAGGGGACATGAGAGGTGACTTTGGGGAGGAGAGAGAGATGGGTGTCATGCCTTGTTGGTAAGAGAGGGATGGGTTGTGTACTTGACTTGTGATTGATTGATTGATGTGATGGGTTGTAGAGATTCTCTTGAAATTTGTGACGCGTGCCATTTTCTTTGAAATAAATGCGGGCCCACAACTCCCTGTTTGAGTATCGCATTGAGCGTGAGACGTGGATTTGGAACCGAGGCGACACTGCGGTCACTAGGGTACAAGTTTCGAGTCGAGTCAACATAGATATATAGGATGCGATTTAGATTTGCGCACAAATACCGGTTACAGGTGGCGGGTTGCCAGAATTCGACCGAGAGGACCACGGAAGCCTACGAAATAGTACGGTCTAGGATACGAGTCTTACAACAACTCTCACAGCAGAGCCTCCACATGTTGGAAAATGATGCCTGCCAAAGAAGGGAATCCAAGTGGGGAGCGGCGGCAGCCAAGTTGCCACCAGCCACGTGGCACTCCTCCTCTTTGGGGCAGCATCCCTCAAGCATATGGAGCTCCCCTTTCTCAAACCTTAAGTGTGTTGTTGAAGTGCATTTACTCCAATGCCCATCTCCTTACCCAAAATTACCATTTTACCATCTCATCCAACCCATGAGATGATGCCATGTGGCAATCTCTAATCTCAGCATTCAACTACCTTTTACCCCTGGAATCACTAGGAATTACCAGAAAACCGGGTCGGGAGACTATAAATAGCCCCCTCCCCTTTTCAATTCAAGCACTCACTCATCCACATTCAAAAGATCCAGAAGAGATATCTTATCCTTAGAATTATCCATTTAGCCATTCCTCCACCAAGGAGAGTGAGAGTGAGAGAAAGAGAGATCCCAACCCTGGTCTAGCCTATCCTAACCAGAGTCTAAGCCTCCGAAGCTGCCTAAGTTCAAATATGAACCACTCGATCTATCCTTACAACACCATCGTTCATCCAACTGTTCAAGCCTCTATCAGTTTTGTCAAATTAGTGCATCAACATCGTACAACATTCATTGCCTTCTTAACCCTCCTAATCATCATTTACATCAACATCATAGTGCATTTTCATCGTTTTCAAACATCTGACTATCAGGCGTATGCTTTGTGGCTTGCTGATATAATTGAATCATAACCACCAGAAACCTTAGCTAGTTAGTCGTCGTTTTAGCATATACATTGCATTCCATCATTTTTCATCATATCTGACTGGCGAGCGTATGCTCTGAGACCTGCTGATATAATCACAACAGGTCCACGAAAAACCTTAGTAGGTTGATCATTGTTTTAGCATATGCATCCATACAACATCAAGCATCCCATACATACATACACCTTGCACTTGATCATTTCAAACCTATGCTCCACAGCTTGCTGATATAATCAGATCCTACCCATCAGAAATTTGGATTGATTAAACACCTCAACTACTATATCTCATTACATTTTCTGCATGCGAGAACTACCTTTATTCTTCAAAAATTAGTCAGATCTTATGAAGTAAAGACTGCACAGCTGTACGGATAGAGTCTAACACCTTCCCTACTTATAATCGTGATCCCTTGGAATCTCTGGAACATAAACTCACGAGTCATCTTAGGGTTAAGAATCTTTAGGTTCTCAATTTTAAGCATTTTTACGGGCTCTAACCGATTGTATAATCATAATAATTGGTTAGTGATGACTTTGGTCAAATATAACACCTTTACTCCCATAACGAAAGTCCTCGAGCGAGGCAACCTAGTAGAAAGAAGAGAGTAGATCTCCGTACTCTTGGGGGAATCCGCCCTCAAGTGTCCTCAGAATGGCGAATCCGCCAATGACAAACTAGCCACACTAGTTGCGACTCGACTTGAAAAACAAAATCTTATGGATTCCTGAAGAATACCAATTCTCGCACGTCTGCATTTGCATCTACATCTACATTAGCATTCATACTAGAAAGAATAAAAGAAATTGTGCCTCTATGATTTAGGCCTCCTGAAAAAATCTCCCTTATCGCAATATAATCCAAACCAGATCCTGAACAGCCAGGGCCAACCACGTAAAATTAGCTCTCCCTTTCTCTGCTCTCTATATATACAGGAAGGCATTCCCCCACAACTGCATCCGACAGGATCAGTGCTAGCCTCTTACATTCAGGGGTTTGGACGAGGTCAGACCCACTATTTCAAGGGTTTGGACGGTTTGGATTGGCCTGATTAATCTGTTTTGGCTCCCATTTTCCCTGCTGTTAATCTCATACAGCTCTTCATCTGATCGTAATTTCCATGCAAATCTTCCTTCCCATAGTCAGAAATCCTATGTTTTCTAGTAATGGACGTGTGATGAATTCACTGGACGGATCGGATCATCTTCTTGGTCACTGATTTGGTCGCTGATCACGCCGGAAAATCCGGCTTTCTCGGTCATTCGCAGAACAGAGCCTCCGTGATCTTCCGCTGGATATTGGTGGGCCCCGATTTGCTATTATTTTGAGAGATCCACTCCGTACACTGTGATCTCCATGAAAAACCGTTTAGATTTAGTCGGTTTTGGATTAAAACCGTGGTGGCCCACAAGATTTCTTCTTCCACCGTCCGACCTGAGTTTGATTGTGATTTTCTTGTGCATACGTGCATGAGACTGAGAAATCACCAGTTGTACGGTCGGTTTTGCCTCCCAAGAACATTGGATGGATCGGATCGGTAAAATGCACTAGGGGTGGGCCCCACCATCTCCCAATCAAACGGACAGCGTTAGACGTTGTTTGCGTCTTTTGAATTTTTTTAAAGAAATTCTCGGTCAGCAGGCGCTGACCGAGTATTTGAAGACCGGTGTGCAGCCAGTGAAAAAATATCATGTACACGCATGTGTACACGTGGGATCCCCTGTGACATTTTCGAGAAATCCGTTCCGTCCATCTTTTTCCTCATGTCAATTAAAGGGTCGATACCAAAATTGAAGCATATCCGGAGATCGGTTGGGCCTCAGATCGCTGATATGGGGGCTGATCTGTCTGTTGGGCTGCTTCCGCGATGATCCGACGGATGAATTTCGACGTGTACGGTTCATTTAGAGTCCTTAGGCCCTGTATGAATTTTCAAGCTGAACGGATAGTGGGAACCCTGTGATCTTGCGTTCTGGATGACTTTTAGGCCACTTGAACTTCATTTTCTTGATTTTCTTGGATCCCTGGCGTCGATCTTAGTCCCTTGGGGTCCGTCCCTTGCTCTGGTTGCTTCAGGGCATCAACTTCATGCTTTGAATACTCTTTTTCTGTCAACTCCCTTAATTACATCCTGCAACAAGAACACGCTTAAAATAGGCCGTTTAAACCGTGTCATGTTAGTAAATTCATGTGATAACCAGAGTCTAATATGTAATATTTGACTCTTAACATTCCATCATTCCACACCCCTGGATTCCCAGTCAATTCCAAAATCCTCTCCCTTATGGGAATTCCAGTCAATTTCAACAATCTCTTGCAACCAAGATTTCTTTGCAGCCTCCTTTTACAATCCTAGTTCAACAAACTCCTTATAACGGGTGCAACCACTAGGTCCAACCTCCTCTAAGTAGGAATCATAGAGGTGCAAACAAGGTCAACTATTATGAGAAGGATACAGGGAAGGCTTGACAAGGGAAAAAACCTCTCCCATCCGATCCCTTCGGAATTGAGCAACTTCGAGAGCAACTATGAGAGATGGAGAGAAAATTGTAGAAGAAGCATGGGTGGACCTCCCATCCACCAATTATAGGGACCTCTATCCCTTCCCTAATGCAAAGGTACTTCCAGGCTTTAAGGTACCAAAATTTTAAAAATATGATGGTGCATGATGTCCTATAAACCACCCAAGGGCATTTTGTGGAGAGTTTAATGTCGTGGAATGCAATGGCAGAGCATTGATCTGTCTGTGTTTCAGAAGTCCCTGAAATGTGATGCATTAGATTGGTACATGTCACTGAACTACTATCGCCCAAAAGAGCGGATCTTGTTGGCTTAAGGTAGAGAGATGATGAGCCATTGTCTGCTTATGTAAGATGGCAGTGAGCCATGGCCACCAGAATGAAGACACTCATCGACGAGGAGGAGAAAATCTCCATGATTGTCCACTCGGCAAACCCGAATATCTCTGGATATCTTGTCTTGCATCCATATGCCAACTTCACCCAACTCATCGGCATCGGGGAACAAGTTGAAATCGGAATGAAGGCTGGGATGATCTCCCCTTAGTGGACTCATTAAGCCTCCTCAGTATAGCTAATAGTGGAAGGATGGCCTACTAAATGCAAGAACGGTAATGGAACTGTTCCCGTCCCCCATCTAATGGAAGAAGATGATCTTATCGCCTCTACCAAAGATGCATCATTCACCCCTCAACAGGACAACATTAACAACAACAACAACCAATATGGAACTCATAGACCCCAATCATGGGTGATAAATGAGTATGGTCTAGGAGCATAGGTAATTCACACTGATAGACCAAACTTACAATGAAATGCTAACTATGCTAGTACAAGGGCAACTTCTTACCCCACTGTAGCATAGGCCCCCACCAAATCCTTTACCACCAACATATCATGAAAATGAATATTGTGCATACCATCAAACCAGGAGTCATACAACGGATTGTTGTTTCACCTAAAAACACGCGGTCTAAAACTTGATCAATAAAGGAAGAATTTCAATCGACACCTCTGACACAACAAACAACATACTCCAAAATCCCTGCCACAACATCAAGCTATCCCATTACATCGGACTCCCATACTATCAATATCATCAGGAAAGATTCTCCTCTCCATCATGTCCATACCATTAACTCTAATTGGGAATTCGAACCCCTCATCCTGCAAGGGGCAACCGCAACCATTCCAATCTCTATGCCCCTAAATATATAAGGTCCATTTCCAGACAGTCCAGTCTTCACATCCTCAATTAATCAAGGAACAACCTCCCCACTCTAGGAATCAACCAGGGGCACACCATGCCCATCTCAACTCTAATCAATTGAGGGGACAAGCCCCCCACTTCAACAATCAACCAAAGGCACACCCTACCTATCTCAGTTTCAATCAATCAAGGGGACAACCTCCCCACTCCAACATTCAACCAGGGGTATGTTGAGATGTGGAGCCACATCTGGGGGTCGCACGACCGGTCGTGGCCCCTGCTCGACCAGTCGTGGGGTCCGCTCAACTAGTCGTGAGCAGTCATAGACCGGCTCGACTCAAAGTCCAGTGAGCATCAATTTTTTGGGGTTCGAGGTGCTCGACCGGTTGTGGGGTCCTCTTAACCAGTCGTGAAGCCTTCACGACCAGTCGAGGTTATGCAAATTTGTTTCCAGATTTGATGCGGGCTACGGAAATTTGAGTCAGTTTTCGCAAGGGTGTGAAAGGGAAGTTGCCTAAACTATAAATAGGTGTCCCTAGGGCTTTGCTAGGGTATGGGAAATAATTCTAAGGTGTGGGCAAAGAGTTTTCTATGTACTTCCAAGGGAGAGGTTAGTATATTGCCTTGTAATTTTCATTTTTCTTCATAGTGAAAGTTTGCATCCGTGGTTGTTTACCCTTGTTGGGCTTTTTCCACGTATATCTTGTCTTGTGGTTTGTTTGGAATGCTTTGATTCTTTCTCTAGTTTATATTTCTTCTTGTTTATCGTTTGTGGGTGAGACTTGAGATTGGATCTCGGTTCACTGCATTGTTGGCGTGTTGTGCAACAGGGCATACCCTGCCAACAGGACAACCTCCCTGCTCCAATAATCAACTAGGGGCACATCCTGCTCATCTCAACATCAGTCAATCAAGGAGACAACTTCCCCACTTCAACAATTAACCAGGGGCAAAAGCCCCCACCATATAGCCACAACAACGAGAGACAGAAGGAGCTTGTCCTCCAAGCCATTGATGTACAATGCTCTGTTGACGACATCACATACTATAGTCTCGAGTTCGAGACTACAGATCACACTCCTCTTGCATTTCCCATCGGATCAAACTACATTTTCCTTCCTGACGAACACCAAATATTCTACTACCAGCTTGAATATCAAGGCTCGACCCCAGTCATTGAGGATTAAAAGATTGTCAACATGATAAGACTAGGATATCAGCATCCTCCAGGCAAGAAACCAAAGTATAGGGGTACTAGAAGAAAACAAGGTCGTCAAAAGGAGGGCATACCTGTCACCTACACATCAATCCCATCCGATGATACAGAGGACTTAGGCAAGGGGGATGAATTGCTCCCAACTGACTGAACTACCGTCCTAGTCCCACCCAAGCTATAAGAACTCGACGAGCTGCATTCCATCGAGGATGAAATAGGAGAAATCACATCTGACATCGACTCAAAGCTCAACCTTAAAATCATCCTAATGGTTGGGCACAATGGCGAGGGCCTAACTATTGATCCCTTTAGCCCTGCTCCTAAGGGGAAGGAGTGCAGGGAAGTAAAAGGTTTTTAGCCCCCTGATGTCAATAAAAGCCAAATGTGAATAGCGATTGGCTCTCCAAGCCAGATTAGGTAACCCTAAGTTCGCATCAACATCTCGCTCAGGGTCCCTTACAATAAAAAAAAACTCCAAAATATCATAATGTTCAAAAATCCAAAACACCAAAATTTTAAAACTCCAAAAAATCAAATATTTGCAAAATTCTAAAAATTAAAAAATTTTAAAACCCTAAAAAAATCCATAAAAGCTTTTCAAAAATCACATGAAATAAAGTGCCAGGTCTCTCTATCAAAGAACTTGAGTATGAAGCCAACTTATATGATTTCAATCTAGAGTTGGAATTTGAACTCAAGGATTAGTGTAAAGTTGATGACGTGGAAAATGATGAAACGACTCTCGAAATAGAGGGTCTCCTCAGAAAGTTCAAAACCAAAAGCTAATGTCATCTCAAAAATTTTGAAATCGTAAATCTAAGATCTCTTGAAACTCTTAAGGAAGTGCGCATTGTGAATCCTTATCCCCAGAAAATGGGCAAAGAATGATCGAATTCTTGAAGTGATAAAAGTCCAATATTGCATCCTATGAAGACATGTCTGGATTCGATCAAAAATTTGTCAACAAAGCCTGAAATGAAGCCTATCAAGCAAAAGTTGTGAAGACTATGGTTACATTCCACATTAAAAAGTATAAGTGTTATGAGCATCCACATTGCATCCATGTGTATGCTTCAAAACTCTACAACCTGGCAAGGTCCTAGACATCCTTTACATAGGATATCAATATCAGCAAAAAAGTCAACCCAATAGCATTTAACGATCATGAGTTCATACTCATGACTATCAATTACTTCATAAAAACTGAAGGCATTATCTCATATCTCACACAACGACACTCATGAACAATAACATGGCTACATCATCCCACATGTCATCATCATCAGCAATAGGATGCCCTTCGTGAATCCGAAGATGGACGAGCTCCTCGAGAAAACTAGAAGACATGGGGTCGCTTTCATATACACTTTGGGCCAATCAGACATCCATACACATAACTATGTGTGAATTATTTATAAGCTAACTTACAAAATGGAAGGAATCCTACAATTCAAGTTAAAATCTCATAACGAATGAAGCCAATGAAAGAAATGTCAAATTGGGTTTATAACAAGTATCACCACATTTGTCAGACTCAAGGTACAAGTTCAGAGATCACATGAGATGACCCAAAGATCAGAAGATTTTTTTCCGGAAGGCGCCCTCTGACTCACCAACTTAGGGTAAGGATCTTCTAGATCCTATCAACGCCGATAATGGTAAGTTTATCTAACCATGTCAAGATATATAATAGCAAAGCTGAAGTCAACTGACCAAAGCTAGTCATCCTGAGAATCACTCCTTGAAGTCCCCAAATAAGTGCTTCAATAAGAAAAGAAGGGTCAAAAAAAAAAAAAAAAAAAAGAAGAAGAAGAAGAAGAAGAGAAGAAGAAGAAGAAGAAGAAATGAGGACAAAATAAATTGCACAGTTCAATAAAGAAAAAACAAAGAGAAAAAGAAAGGAGGACAAAATAAGAGTGCGCAATCCAAGAAAGTAAAAAAAATATATAGAAATAAGGAAAAACAAAAAAAGAAAAAAATCTGACCCAAGGAGCCCATCCCCACTCACATCCCCTCAGGATGATCTCAGCCTGAGTCAACGGCTTGAAAGAAGAAAGCATGCCTAAACAAAATGAGCGAAGTGAAAACCTGAAAGGGCGCTTTGACTAAAAACAGCGAGCACGCAACGAACTTGGTGAAAACCCGAAAGGACGCTAAGGGTAAAAACAACGAAGTTGCTAATGGGGCAGGTAAGATCAAATACCCAGGACATGGTGAAAACCTGAAAGGGTGCCATGAGAAAAAATGACAGGCAAGCCGGATGTAGCGAAAACCTGAAATGGCACTGGGGGCAATACTCTCAAGATTAAAAGAAAAAAAAAAGAAAAAAAAAGCGGGTACATGGAAGATCCAAGGCAAAACAAAGATTCAACATATGCAAAGATGGTAAGAATGAGTCAAGAATCTTTGAAGCTCTTTCC